>JAZHYW010040567.1:0-39347 GCA_037355805.1 Ixodes ricinus | reverse complement strand
AGCGACGTTCTTGTAAGGCGATACGTTGACGACCTTTTGGTTTGCAGTACTGATTATGACTAGCGGCATCATCTTGAGAAGGCTGCCTTAACAGTTCTCAGAATTAAAGTTTTCTGTAGATAGACCAGAGGAGGGTACCTTACAATTTTTAGACCTGTGCAGTGAAACATCCATCTAGTTTGTGCTGGGAATACGGCAAGCCAAATGCAAAACCCTCCTTCCATTTTCACAGTTGTCACTCGAAACATATAAAGGCTGGCATAGTACGCAATTTGGTCAATAGTGCTCTGGAAAAATCATGTTCCCATCTTTATTGAGTCTGCTCTCAAGCGCCTGTTTGATCGTTTTGAGCCGCTGGGTACCTTCAAGATTACGTGTTCAATCAGTTGTTGTTTCTCATCTCCCTCAATGAAAAGTGCCAAAGTGTTCTTCAACCCACTAAGCGTGTAGTTCTTCCATTTTTTTCACCAGATTTCGCATAATCTTAAATCCATTCGGTAATAAGTATGGTATTAGCACGGTTTTCGGCAATGATTACAGACTGAATCGTTTGACTCTGTTGGCTTCCGCCAGAGCAGGATGCACTAAAAAACCACAAGGAAAAAGAGGTCAGTTGCGTGTCGGGAGTAGTATACAGGATCCCATTTGATTGCGGATTATGCTACATAGGACAGACCAAGCGCTGTTTAAACGATCGTCTCACCGAACACAAGCGTTGTGTCAAAAACAAAGATCCTTATTCGGAAGTATCAAAACATGTAGTTGAATGCAATAATTGTCTACCTAGCTGGGACTCAACAACGGTCATCTTATCAGAAAAGGATGATCGCAAGCGTTTGATAAAAGAATCTATAACAATCATGAATCATGGAAATGCGGTAAATAAGCCATCCCTCACAATAAATAAGGAACAAAGAAAGTTCCTACAAATTTGATGTCTGTGCGTCTTGTAAATTGTTCTGTTGAGGCCTTTGTCCGATTTTAAGTCAATTCGCTTTATTGTTTCCTGGTCGTTTGTCCTTTGCGCCCTTCCTGTTTTTGGGGGCTAATGCACTTTAGTCCTTCTACTTTGTTTTTGTATAAACGCAACCACTACTACTCTGTTCTATTGTAATGCTTGTTTTGTTGTTGTACTGCTTGTGGCACGGGTTTCCCCAATTCTCCCTCTCTTTCTTTCATCTCTTTTGTTTTGTGTAGGTTTCTCACTTTCTTTCCTACGTCTCTTTTCAATTGTGTAGGATTTGACGCCTATAAAAGCACCTTTCGTTGTCAAATAAAATTCAGCTGTGTTTGAGACTTTGTGTTTGTCCGTCCCTTTTTGTCCCAGTCTCGGGGTTTTTTCGAAATGGTCAGCTCTCTCTATCGTTTCGAGGAGGTGAACATTGTTTGTCAGACCTATCAGCTTTGAGCATTGGCGATCAGTCCAGTTGTTCTGCGACAGAGTTGCCCCAAGGAGATGGCGGGGTAAGCAAACAAGCAACTTCCTGAAATTTTGAGAGCTTATTCGATGGATTTGTCCTAGCGTGGTCCAGCTTGGAAACCCTGACAAAGACCGCTGCAGCCCAAGTATGTTCTACCGTCGCAACTGCCAGGACATTTGGGTCTACACTAATGGCACCGATGGTCAATCGAAAACCACAGAAGGTGTTCCGTATGGTTGCAGAATCGGACATTCTTGTACCTAAGTTATCTGCAGTTTGGGCTACAGCAATAATTCCAGGTTCAATGACGTCAAGAGATATCCTAGTTGAATCACTGCTAATATCTCGTCCAGGAATGGAGTTTGGTATACCTCGCTGCCTTGTTTCCTGCAAGAAGGGGAGTTTGATGCTTCCAGTTTTAAACCTGACGAATGGTGACCTGCTCCTGAAATGCGGTGAAGACTACGGACCTGTGACATTTGCCCTTTAACATGCCACTGTCGCGACAATTAGTGCGGCACGAACGATGTCTTTCCCGCAAGATTGTCTTGAAAAAGCTAGTGATCTTCCATGGTCGGAATTTAATTTCGGCAACAACTTAACAGAACAACAAAAGGCACAGATTCAAGAACTTCTCTTGGAATTTTGGCAGTGCATTGCTATTACACCAGAAGAGCTAGGGTGCATACCACTTGTACGCCACACTATCAATACTGGTGATCACGCTCCAGTACATCACAATCCAAGACTTGTTTCGATGAGAGAACTGGAGGAGATAAACCACCAGGTAGACGACATGCGTCAAAGGGACATTATTAGCTCCAACAGTCCTTGGTCGTCACCAGTTGTCCTGGTTAGGAAAAAGACGGCTCTACAAGATTCTGCGTGGACTACCGGAAACTTAACAGCATAACAAAACCAGACGTGTATCCCTTGCCACGACTTGACGATGCCCTTGATCGCCTTCATGGTGCCAGCTACTTTACTACTCTGAATCTTATGTCCGGATATTGACATGTAAAGCTGGAGCTGAAAGATTCCGAAAAAACTGCCTTTGTAACTCCTGACGGATTGTTCCAGTTTAACCGTCTTCCATTCAGACTCTGCAATGCACCTGCGATTTTCCAACGCCTCATGGATAGGGTGCTTGGACACCTGAAGTGGACGATGGCGCTAGTTTATCTTGATGTAACTGTATACGCTGACACCTTTGAAGAACACCAGCATCGTCTGTGTCTAGTGCTGAATGCCCTCACCAATGCGCATCTCCGTCTGAAACCATCGAAATGCTTCTTCGGATGCGACACAGTCATTTACTTAGGGCATGTTGTCAACAAAGAGGGTATTCGCCCGGATCCAACCAAGCTGGTAGCGCTAGCGAATATTCCTGAGCCCACTACCACGCAGCAGTTGAAAAGCTTTTTAGGCTTTGCCTCCTATTTGCGTCGATTTGTAAGAAACTTCTCTCTCAGAGCTGCTCCACTGACTGAGCTTCTTAAAAAGACATCAAGTGGCGTTGGTGCGCAAAAGAACAAGCTTCTTTTGCTGATATCAAAAGAGCACTTCTTGAACCACCAACCCTGGCTCATTTTTTAGAAGAAGCACCGACGTTCACTCACACTGATGCCAGTGGCGAAGGGCTTGGCGCCGTTCTTCTCCAGAGGGACAGTGCAGGAGTAGAACATCCCGTCATATACGCAAGCCGCAAACTCATCGAACCAGAAAGTCGATGTCATTCTTCAGAACTCGAGTGCCTCGCTGTTGTTTGGGCAGTGGAAAAGTTCCGTCCATACATCTACGGAAAGCATGTTACAGTCGTGACAGATAACTCTGCTCTCCGTTGGCTTCAGTCAAAAAACCATATAACTGCGAAATTGACTGGGTGGGCAATGAAACTGCAAGAGTTGGACTTCTCGATCGTTCATAGAAGTGGGAAACAGCACCAAGACGCCGACTTTCTCTCACGGCACCCCACTGAAGACGCCAGAGTTGCTCCTGTACTCGGACTCTTCGATTTTCAGTCGGCGCAAGCCGAGGAATGTGACACATTCAACATAATCCAGTTACTTTCTGACGAAGTGAGCGGGAGACCGCGACTTTCAGAACGTCGCTTACGGCGTCTACGAGCGTACTACCAGCTTCGGGACGGTCTGCTGTGTCATCGAACACATCCCTCAGGAGCGTGGCTCCCCGTAGTTCCCCCCAAAATGCGTCGGAACGTTCTTGAGATGTGCCATGATGCTACAACTGCGGGTATTCTCGGGCAACACCGGACGCTCGACAAAGTCGCCAAGAGATTTTGGTGGCCGCACCTCAGGACGGATGTCCGACAGTACGTCGTGTCTTGTGCAACATGCCAACTGCGGAAAACACCACCGCAGCCGGCGAAGACCGAGCTACAGCAAATACCACCTCCAGGCAGCCCGCTTGCGGTAGGAATTGATTACCTGAGGCTGTTTCCAAAATCTGATGATGGAAACAGGTACGCCATTGTCGCAACGGACTACCTGACGAAGTGGGTCGAAGTGGAGGCAGGCCCCGATACTTCAGCTGTGCATCTCGTCACCTTCGTCAACAAACACCTTGTATTGAGGCATGGTACACCCCGCCTGATAATATCTGACAGGGGAACGTCATTCATGTCCCGTGCTTTCGGTTGTGCTTTGCGAGATTACGAAATTGAACATGCGGCCGCTTCAATCTACCATCCTCAAACGAATGGCCTAGTAGAGCGTTCCAACGCAGTATTGGAGATATATTAGCTGCGTTCGTCAATACATTTCTCAAGAACTGGGACACGTTCATTGGTACAGCGGCGTTCGCTTTGAAGCACTTCACAACAGGAAGTGACTGCCAGATCTCCATTTGAGCTTGTTTACGGAAGACTCCCGGCGCTTCCGCAGGAATCATCGATGGGCGCAGCGTGGACCCGTCGGGCGCGAGAGTATGAAGACAACTTTGCTGAACGACTAAGTGAAGCCAGAAAACTGGCTCGGCTGGCATTTCTAAATAAGCAATCAAAGTTGGCCGAACGTCACAGCAGGGACATCTCATTGCCGTAGTTTTCACCAGGTGACGTGGTGCTTCTTCGAAGGCACCTAAGACGTCCACAGCACCCGGAAAAGCTTTTGCCCAGATACTGCGGACCTTTCAAAATCAGCAAGCAACTTGGACCCGTAACGTACTGTCTCGAAAACCTTGACAACCTGCCTGAGCGTGGGCGACGCCGCACTTTGACAGCCCATTCAAGCCATCTGAAACTTTATGTCACACGTGGTGACTATCTTAGCATTGTCCGGTACGGACTTCCAAACAGGAAGGGGCGAGTGTAACGGACAAGGAAAAGGAAGAAAAGGAGGAGAAGTAGAAGAGGTCGTGTGGAGAGGACTGAATTCTGGGTTGCCCGTTTGGCCCATGAGCTGAGACTCCCGCAACAATATATATATATATATATATATATATATATATATATATATATAACTGAGAGGAAAAGCAATACCGTTGATGAAAACAGCAACAACGGGTGGTTTATTCTTCGACGTTTCGGCCGGAGTCCGGCCTTCGTCAGGAAGAACTTTTACAGATGAACGCGGGTGGTATTTATACAATGCTACGGTCGAGTCCAAGTTTCAAAAGCGGCGGGATGACGGTTGGAGTTTCCAAAGGAGCGTAGGAAGAGTTCCAGATGGGCAAACGTTTATACAATGCTACGGTCGGGTCCAAATTTCGGCGGGGTGACGGTTAGAGCTTTCGTGAGAGGGAAGCGTAGTGCAGTTCGTATCCGGGTAAAGTAGCTTGACGGTCGGGGCCAAGTTTCAAGGACGGCGGGATGACGGTTGTAGCTTCTTGAGAGAGGGCGCAGGGTGGCTTTGTGTCCGGGCGGGCAGGGGTGACCTGGACGATAACGTACAATAGACGGAAGGTACACGCGCAAACTAAAGTGCTGTCTCAAAAAAAAAAAAACAACGCCAAGGTCACTTGTGTTGTTTCATGGAGCATGCATGATTCAAACCTGGAAGGGAACAATGTTAAACCTAGAAATAAAAGAATATCAAAACCTGGAAATAAAAGAGAAAGTTGATGGTCCAGTTCCGGCCACAAACACAGTACCACTGCTAACAATAAGGTCTGGGACCTGAAAAATGTCTCCTGATCGCTGCTGCTATTCGTCGGATAGCATTTTAATCGATGCCAGAGTACCGGGGCTTTCATTTATTCCTTGTTTAATTGTATTGAATCGGTAAATTAGGTAGGATTCACGCTGTTCACGTTCGCGATTTGATTTAAATCCAGATTCTAGGAGCGTCACTGACAATTTATCAAATGAGTGTTTTGAGAGAGCGAGATGTTTTGATAGAGGCAGTGTCGGAAGATTTATGGCGTGAGATTTGGGATTATTAAAGCGCAGTCTAAATGCCGTTCTAGTCTGCCCCTATGTATTGCATTTTGCATACGGTACACTCGAATAAGTACACGATATTCGACGAGGCGCATGTTAAGTGCCCTTTAATTTTGATCGAGAACTGCGAGTGCGTGCTGCTGGCCGTGTTTGTGTGCTGCATCTGTTTACAGATGAGACATCCTAGGTGCATGCAAGGCATACATTCGTTAGGTGGCGGCAATCAATTTATCCGAGAGTTTACTAGCGTGTCTTTGAGGTTACGCGATCGTCTGTGGACTACCCCAGGGGCGGATGGGAACGCGCGTTTAAGGCGCTCACTTCGTTCGAGAATGTTATAATGTCGTCTTAAGATATTATTTACATTAGGATGATTCATGCTATAAGTTAGATAGAGATTTGTGCGTTGTGCGTCACTTTGTCCACGCCGGCCACCAGACGACCCACCTGTTTCTACTGTGGGATACCGGGTCACATAACTAGATTCTGTCGCCGTCGCATCGCGGATACTTCCCGGGCATACAATTCTCGAGCCTTCCCACAGTACAGAGATTATCATCCCGACAGTTATCATCATGACGAAGAAGAACACCTACTAAGTAACCCACGGCGTTCAGTTTCCCCTTCATCTCGCGCCCGCGCAAACCGAAGCCCCTCACCTGCAGGATATCGGAGACGTTCTCCGATGCGGGTTGACCAAACGCTGCCAAAATCATTTCACGATGGTGAAAACTAAAGGAAGCAGCTAAAGGGGGTACGGCTGCTCCTTCACCTCCTTGACATCCCCACCGACTACGTCATCTTCAAACTTATTAGACATAATCATTAAGAAGGTAATCTTCACAGCACTTGTTGACACGGGAGCGTCCATTTCTATAATTTCTGACCGTGTCCGGAAACGATTGCGACTTGTTTGTACACCCTGGGAACACGGTAGTCTTCGTAGCGTGAACACAGCACTGATTTATCCCCTCGGCTTAGTTTCTGTCGAGATTATAATTCAAAATGAACCTCATCGTTACATTTTCGCAGTTCTACCGAGCTGCTCACACGACATTATTTTAGGCTGGGACTTTTTAGTGATTTGACGTGCGCTTATTGACTGTGGGACGAAATCGCTGTACATAGGCAAAGTTACTCCTGGCGTTGAACCTCTTTCATACAATTGTGTTTCGTTCCGTGCAACAAATACCACTCGAATTTCACCCTTCACTGCAGCGTTTATTCAATTAACTGCAGTTTCCCAGTTCCCCCTCCAACGAATCAAAAAGCTTTACGCTCTTTTCTCGGGCTGCGCTCCTATTTCCGACGGTTCATTCGTGGCTTCGATGAAATATCAGCCACCCTGAACCACCTTCTGAAAAAGAACGTCGCTTTCAATTGGTCTCAATAAGAACAACGTGCATTTCATGCTCTCAAAACCACGCTTACAACACAACCCGTTTTGGCCCATTTCAATCCCTCGCTTGAAGTGGAAATACACACCGATGCTAGTGGATACGGTCTTCGTGCTGTCCTCATTCAAAAACACGAAGGCAAAGAACATGTCGTTGCCTATGCGAGCCGTGCTTTATCTAAACCTGAAATGAATTATGCAATAAGAGAAAAAGAATGTCTCGCGATTATTTGGGCAATTTCTAAGTTTAGACCATACGTATTTGGACGCCCCTTTTAGGTCATTACAGATCACCATGCCTTATGCTGGTTATCCAACCTAAAAGATCCCTCCGGAAGGCTCGGCAGATGGGCCCTTAAACTTCAAGAATACGATGTATCTATATTTTATAAATTTGGTAGAAAACATGAAGCGCCTGACTGCTTGTCTAGAAATCCGGTATCTTCAGACCCGTCACTCTCTGTTACGCCCATCAATGTAATCGCTTTGACATCAAGCTTAGACTTTACTGTAGAACAGCAAAAAGACAAGTCCCTCCGCCAAGTATTTCAGTGTTTACAAAAGTGTTCCCAGACACGTAATGAAAAACGCCCTACCAATACCTACAACTTGGAACATGGAATATTATACCGCCGGAACTATCACCCGCAAGGTGCGCCACTCCTGTATGTTTTTCCTAAGCATCTCCGTGGCGACATATTGCGTTCTCTCCATGATGACCCCACAGCTGGACACATGGGGTTCTTCAAGACATACATGCGTGTTCGACACACTTTCTACTGGCAGCGCATGTACCGTGATATTTTCAAATACTTTGCATCATGTCTACAGTGTCAACGCCGCAAACGACCCACCACCACGCCCGCCGGACGCCTCCACTAGTCGCAGGGGCGCCGGGGCCGAGATGCGCTCCGATAACAAACCGAAACTTAAAAACACGTCGAATTTGTGCGGTTTTTCTGAAAGCCGTAAAATGCTTCGCGTGCCTTCTATCGTTCTGCGAATTGTTGATTTTAGTGTTTTTCAACGATGCTGAGCAATTTTCGAATTGAAACCATGCCCCTAAACACAAAAATAAAAAAGTTAATTACGCAAAACTAATTAACAACTTAATTATCCCGCACTTTAATAATATTCCTAAATGGGCCCCTGGCGCAGGACTAAAACGACAGGAGCATTTTTTCGTTGCGGTGAGTAGTTGTCGCAGAAGCGAATTGACCTGAGTTCTCTGAAACACCCTGTATGTATATATACAGAGTATTTCACGAAAGGTGGACAAATTCGATATTGCGAAAACTACGCGTCCCACCAAAAAAGGCTTGTGTCGTTTTGGACTTGGGCCAAGGGCCTATTTAGGAAAAGTATTAAAGTCCGAGACAATTATATTGTTAATTATTTTTGCGTAATTAACTTTTTAATATTGAGTTTAAGGACATGGTTTCAATTAGAAAATTGCTCAGCATCATCAAAAACACTAAATCAACTAACTGCAGAACGATAGAAGGCACGCGAATCATTTTACGGCTTTCTGAAAAACCGCACAAATTCGACAGGTTCTTAAGTTTCGGTTTGCTATCGGAGCGCATCTCGGCCCCGGCAGCACCGCGCCCCGTGGAGAGATACTGCAACCAGCCTCTGCTGCGTCGAGCGATGACAGCGCAGCAGAGGTTAGATGCACTATCTCTCCACTGGGCGCGGTGCTGCCGGGGCCGAGATGCGCTCCGTTAGCAAACCGAAACTTAAAACCCGTCGAATTTGTGCGGTTTTTCAGAAAGCCGTAAAATGCTCGCGCGTGCCTTCTATCGTTCTGCAGTTTGTTGATTTAGTGGATTTCGGTGACGCTGAGCAATTTTCTTATTGAAACCATGCCCTTAAACACAATAATGAAAAGTTAATTACGCAAAAATAATGAACAATAAGATTATCTCGGACTTCAATAATTTTGCTAAATAGGGCCCTAGCACAGGACCAAAAAGACAAGCCATTTCTTGTTAAGCTTGGATTGAGCGCGTTGGTAATAGGTTCAAGAATATACGAAAGATTCAGGCAAAGAGGACGGACAGGACAAACATCTTTCGACTTTCAACACATTGAGGTCTTTATTGTCAGGCTGACAAGCAACGAGCTGCCGAAGATTTGGGGAAAGGGTTAGTGGAAAGATTAGACCAGCGAGAGAGAGGGGGGGCGGAAGAAGAAAGGGGGGAGGGGAGAGCAAAGAAAGGATGCGAAGGGGGCGGGAAAGGAAGTAAGGGAGGTGAGGGGCGCTTGGCGTGGACAGGAATCTCGTCCCGAAAACTCTCCGAGTCAACGCCCGCCAGTCCGGGCCGTCAAGGTCGCCAACTCCGGTCCCAGGAAGGCCATCTCTCTCTCCGAGAGCAGGAGTGACGGCGATGAGATGTTGCGCGGCGTTCTTCTCATGGCAAAGGCTTCCAATATTTCCCGCCCGTACCGGTTCTTGTGCGCCCCCAGGACCGGTGGAGGGAAAAGCGGGGGAACACTGAGCGCATGCCCTGAGGTGCACCAGCATCGGGTGTTGCGAGTCCGCCTCGTCTTTGGTGATCTCCAGCTGATGCTCTCGTAGTCGGTCATTGACGCAGCGCCCTGCCTGCCCGATGTATTCGGCCCCACAGGAAAGGGGCACCGAATATACCCGAGTGGTGGCACAAGGGAAAGAGGGCGCAACATGCTTCTTGGAGCACTCGGTCCTCGGGGGCGGGACGTTGTTGGTGAGGCGGCACATTGTGCCCAGCTTGAACGGACATGTGAATGCGACTTCGGTGAAGAACCGTCGGGCGGCTGCTTTCAGACGGTGCGCGGTATTGTGGTTGTATGGGATGGCTACGAATTTCGATCGGGCAGGTCTCTGGGGGGCGGGCCTCTCTGTCATTAGTCTTTTCAGCGTGGCCGACAGCAGGTCGCGGGGATATCCGGCATTTACCAGTCGGCCAATCTGGACCCCTAGGCTGAAGGCCGAGAGGTGATGGCAGGACTTGGAGCGGGAGGACGAGATCAGACGTTTCACGATCCCCGCCTTGACCGTCTTGGAGTGGTTGCTGGAAAATGGAAGCACAGGCTTCTGTGAGCGTTGTTGGAAGCTCCAGCAGGTGCCCTCCGCCGAGGAGATCAGGCGCAGGTCCAGGAACTGTAGACCCTCTGTTTGTCCTGTCCGTCCTCTTTGTCTGACTCTTTCTTATATTTTTGAATCTATTACCAACGCGCTAAATCCAAGTTTATCAATTTCTGTGAGCTATGTGTTCGTCACGTCCAATATTGCCAAGCATCGGGCCTACCGACTCCGAGCACGCATCCATTCCTTCGAGCCGCCATCTTCGTATCAAGGCTGTTTCTTCTCCGCCTACGCCTGCGCACCTACGGTCTCTGCCTCCACAAGAACATTCCTCACCCCGCCGTGCATCAGGTATTTGGGTTCTTCTTCTAATTCCTGGAATTCCGACTACAGAGTGATACAGATCGCGCGGAACGAAATTACACACGAAATCCAAGTGATGGAGAGGTCGCTGCCAATTTTAATGAAGAGCATCTTCGGGGAGCGCTTCGCCGCACACCCCTCTTACGTGTTCCTCCACAAGTCCGGGCAAGATCTGCTGGACGCTTCTTGGAGAGTGGTGCTCGCAGCCGCAACCAGAGAGAAGAGAGGTAATGTGAGCCTCAGGGTGGAGCCGCCGTTGAACCTCTCCGACACAGCGCTTTCGCCGCACGCGGAGGCACTTCTCTCAAAGGGACCCAAGTTCGCCCCTTACATCGCGCCGACCAGAGTAGAACAGCTGGCTGCTGTCCATCAGATAGCCTCCAAGATTCTTGAGCCTGCCCGACAGGAGTTCCTCGGGAACAGCTCTCGGGTGGTCTGCACACACGGCGGGGCCCCTCCAGCAAAACTGGAATTTCCTGCGGTGGTGGACGAGCTCAGACAATCCGGCCTCAAGCTTCTGGAGGCGCACAAAACTGGTGTGTTTGTGCTCATGAACGAGGCCTCCTACGGGGAAAAGGTAGAGTCCGCCCTCAAGAGGAACTTTGTCGAGCTAAAGACGAGACCGTCCGGCTCCCTTCACTCGGAAGCAAAGACCATCTGCAAAAACAACAACCTCACCTCTCTTGTGACCAAAGTATCGGCTCCCTCAAAGCAGTACTTGTCGGTCTTCTTCACGGCCAAGACCCACAAACCGGAGACCCCCTTCAGGAGCATCGTCAAAGAGAGAGGGTGCTGGCAAAAGCCGGTAGCTCTCTTCCTACAGAAACATGTGACGAACATCCCTCTAGATCAACCTTTCCGTGTCGGCAACTCACAAGAGATCCTCCCAGCTATAGAGCTTCTCCACTCTTCAGGGAAAAAGACATCAATGTTCTCCCTCGACATCACAGACATGTATTACAGTCTTGACATCAAAATTCTCCTGGATTCGGTAGAAGAAGCGATCACAAAACAAGGCCCTGTCAAATTCCAAAACGCGTCCGGCATATTTCTCGACGCATTCCTGCAGCTCAGCGCCGTCTACCTCCGGTCCACCCTCATAGAACACGACGGAAGAATATATACACAAAAATCCGGCATCTGCATCGGTTCCTGCCTGGCGCCGGCGCTCAGCGAGGTCTATCTCTCATTTGTCGACCAAGCCATTAGAACCCAGCTCGACTGCGTGGCCCCGGCAATACAGGTATACAGGTATGTCGATGACTACCTTGTGCTTCACGACTCCGGGGTTTCCGCAGCTACCATCCAGCAGGTCTTTGAGGACAATGCACGGGGCCTAACATTCACCAGAGAAGACGCCTCGACAGAGGGTCTACAGTTCCTGGACCTGCACCTGATCTCCTCGGCGGAGGGCGCCTGCTGGAGCTTCCAACAACGCTCACAGAAGCCTGTGCTTCCATTTTCCAGCAACCACTCCAAGACGGTCAAGGTGGGGATCGTTAAATGTCTGATCTCGTCCTCCCGCTCCAAGTCCTGCCATCACCTCTCGGCCTCCTGCCTGGGGGTCCAGATCGGCCGACTGGTAAATGCCGGATATCCCCGCGACCTGCTGTCGGCCACGCTGAAAAGACTAATGATAGAGAGGCCGCTCCCCAGAGACCTGCCCAACCGAAATTCGTAGCCATCCCATACAACCACAACACCGCGCACCGTCTGAAAGCAGCCGCCCGACGGTTCGACACCGAAGTCGCATTCACATGTCCGTTCAAGCTGGGCACAATGTGCCGCCTCACCAACAACGTCCCGCCCCCGAGGACCGAGTGCTCCAAGAAGCATGTTGCGCCCTCTATCCCTTGCGCTACAACTCGGGTATATTCGGTGCCCCTTTCCTGTGGGGCCGAATACATCGGGCAGACAGGGCGCTGCGTCAATGACCGACTACGAGAGCATCAGCGGGAGATCACCAAAGATGAGGCGGACTCGCAACACCCGATGCTGGTGCACCTCAGGGCATGCGCTCAGTGTTCCCTCGCTTTCCCCTCCACCCGCGTCCTGGGGGCGCACAAGAACCGGTACGGGCGGGAAATATTGGAAGCCTTTGCCATGAGAAGAACGCCGCGCAACATCTCATCGCCGTCACTCCTGCTCTCGGAGAGAGAGATGGCCTTCCTGGGGCCGGAGTTGGCGACCTTGACGGCCCGGACTGGCGGGCGTTGACTCGGAGAGTTTTCGGGACGAGATTCCTGTCCACGCAAAGGGCCCCCACCTCCCTTACTTCCTTTCCCGCCCCCTTCGCTCCTTTCTTTGCTCTCCCTCTCCCCCTTTCTTCTTCCGCCCCCCCCTCTCTCTCGCTGGTCTAATCTTTCCACTAACCCTTTCCCCAAATCTTCGGCAGCTCGTTGCTTGTCAGCCTGACAATAAAGACCTCAATGTGTTGAAAGTCGAAAGATGTTTGTCCTGTCCGTCCTCTTTGTCTGACTCTTTCGTATATTTTTGAATCATTTCTTGTTGCGACGCGTAGTTTTCGCAATATCGAATTTGTCGCGTCCTTATACATGAAACACACCTATATATATATATATATATATATATATATATATATATATATATATATATATATATATATATGATGAAGAAAAAACCTTCGGTGAAAACAGCAACAACGGACGATTTATTCTTCGACGTTTACGCCGGAGTCGGGCCTTCGTCAGGCAGCTTCCTGACGAAGGCCGGACTCCGGCCGAAATATATATATATATATATATATATATTTAGCCTAAGGCACACGACAGAACGTTGAAGTAGAAGAATATTGTAGGAGGTTTACAGCAGTGATAAATGGCATGAACTACCTTTTGTTTGATAATACATAATATCTAGCGCGGTCTGGTAGAAATACAATGTCAGTTTTTTTTATTTTAGGAAAGGATGGACGAAGATACTCATTATCCCGGGCCTTCTGTTTTTCGTAGTGTCTGCAGCTATAATCGCGAACATTTTGTATTCAGGTAAGTGTGTATATTTTTTTCTTTTTTAGCTAAAGTCTTTGTACATGGCATTGATTGGAGAGAAAACGTCCCTTCGCGATCGAGCCGTTGGACCAATTAAATTCTGCCTTCTGACTCAGCTTTCATTGCTAGTTCTGGTGTGCTCTAGTGTCCAAAAATACAATATGGTTGAGAGTGACGACCCCTTCAGGCGTACCGGTGCTTCAAATCATGATTTACAGATATTTTATATCTAAACAAAAATCAATAAGAACACCTATTCGTCTCCCGAAAATTTTAATGCTGCCCGCGGCAGAAGAAACCATATCACCGGAACTTCGTGAAGAAGTCTAAATATTGAGTCGTGAAAATCGTCTGTGTCGCCGCCTCTGCAACATTATGACTTCGCGCAAGGGCGAGTGGGAGAACGAGAATCCAATACTCAAAGCTCAGCTCTTTTAGTTTCTATGCTTAGACCATTGTGTAATTTTCGTGTAGGCAGTTTTATAGATAGCAATTCCACAATTTTAATTAGAACGCAGTATAGGTGCGCGCCATTCTTTATCTGGTGCTTTCTCTTGTTGAGTGGTAGAAAAAATAGTCTCCCGTTTTGCTTGGGTTTGAGCGCAGAAGGCGGCAATGTGACACCTGCAAAATAGGCCCCTTTGAAAGTCACGTGCTCATTGTTAAACGGTATCAAGCACTGCACAATGGCGGAATAAGCGACACCACATAATGTAAAACTATCAAACTACATAAGCTAGAAATGAAGTGTCTATAGTAGAGCTCCGAAGATTTTTCGATTGACGGTGTATTTTGTGTCCTCCATTCTGCCAAGATTCTACCGGTTCCAACAGGAGGCACACTTTCAAAATGCGTCCATGTTCAGCGTTTGGGTGCTCCAACTAGTGCATAAACAAGACCACCCTTTCTTTACGCAATGCAGGGAATTGTGCATGGTGTCCCATGTATCTTCAGGTTGCCGTTTTATGTCAGCATCTCATAACAAGACTAACCTAGCGATCGCGAAGAGCATGCAGGATACCGTGTGAGTTCAGTGCAGTGCAGTCCAACGCGCACAGCATCAGAACTTTGCACTACTGCACATATACCCGCAGTGCTAGCAAAGGTACATCACGAGCGCGTGGCTTTGGGAGGTTCTTTTGTGGACGAGTTCTCGTACAAGCGACTCTTTTTAATCTGGCTCACGCGCGTGTGCCATTGGCGTCCCTGCTGCCCTACTGAAAACTCCTGTACAAACATATACCGGCCTACACCGGTTCATACAGGAGTCCTCTATTCTCATATCGGCAACTGGTAGCTCTGTACCGGCGACCTGTAACCACCCACTGGCGAAGCCGATAGGCCGCACCGGCTGCCCATACCATGTACAGCCGGTGAGTGAACACGTATAGGTGAAGCCGGTACGCCACAATAGTGGGCCATAATAACGTACCGGTTGCCAGTAATCGATGCGCGATCACCAGCAACCACGAATCGGAGCGACCGGTAACGCCTTACCGGCGCCGGCAGTTAAACCGGCGGTCGGTAACCTCGTACTGGTTCTACCGGTATACACCAATTAACGCGACCAGAAATCAGACCTCGACGGGAACGCGCGCACCGCAAAACTAAACTGTGATAATTTTTTTAATAAAGAATTTTAATCGGAAATTTGTATATTGGGCCATTTGAAATTTAACTGTTTCAGCTATAAAACTCAACCATTTTATGACATGCACATATAAAGTCATAAAATACGAAAACCAAATCCATGGGAAGCGAAGCCGAGATAAACGGGAGTTTGCTTATCAGCTTTGAGCCCTGTACTGTGGTAGTTTCGGTTTCGGTTTATTTCACATCGGATTGAATTGGATTTCGTAGCTGCAAGGCAGACTGCAGGAGAACAACCAACGCCGGACAACCAATATTTTTTAATAAAATTAAACTTAACATAGTATTTTTTATCATTTTAAATGTTTTAAAATATTTTGAGTAATAATAGTACTAATATAAAATAAGGCAGAATGTTATTTCAATCCAATTCAATCCTTACGTACCCACGCCGCCCATGCCAGCTGGCCAGTGCTCAAAAACCATACAGTTATTATAATGTACGCTTGAGGTTCAACTGGCGCTAGTGTCTATGCAACTTCCGTGACGCAAATTGAAGCAGACTGCAACCAGTCTACATTTGTGGTGCTCCTGTGCATTCCTATGGGAAAACGCGCGTGCATTTCGTCTCTTCGCCGGAAAATAACTCGGAACACTTTGGTTATTTGCGTCGTACCGAATAGTATGCACCTTGGTTAATATTGTAAGAAGTGTAATTGCTTTATTTAGCGCATTTGTCTTCATCAGTGAACGATGTTTAACTTCGCTACATTTCAGTTTCTAACGCGTGTTCTGCAGCAAGTGTGTAAAAACAATTGACGATTGAAAGCAAAATTACAAGAGAAAAGAATATAGAGTGTGTTCAAGGCTCGCTAGCATTCCGGTGACGCTTATATATTGATAATATGCCAGTCCTGTCACTATATGAAAATGACCCTGTCGTGCATAATCGGATAACAACATTCAAAACGCAAAAAATAATGTACGTGGGCTATAAAATATGTCTCTTCGTATTGTTTTCTCTGCCGGGCAGCTGTTATCGAGCAATTGTTATCAAAGATTTCGAGCGTGCGGGTGATATTTTGAACGTAGAAGTTCGCACAGAACAGAAAGAACAAAGTGGTACTTACTTGTTTAAAGTCGGAATATATTACGCGGTCTTCACTTTATTTTGATCGTACATGCACGGGTAGTTACTGATTTAGTGTTACTGAGTAGTTCTTGCCGTCTCCCTTGGTTTCCAGATGTCCTTCGTTCGTTTGGCACGCATATCCCTCACGCTGAAAAACGCCGACCTCGTGTTCGCGCTAACAGTGTCCGACAGTGCACATAAAAACACGTACGAAACCGTTTTAGCTGCGTTTTTAATGCTATGAATTTGAAGAAAAACGTCGTAAGTGACCAATTATTTCATTGTCCTCACTGAGAAATGTTCCGAGCTACCTAGTACGTACGAATTATTCGAGATATTATTGCTTTCATGACCGAGCGCAGGGAGAAAATGCACTCACTTTTTCCCATAGAAATGCATTACCGGAAGTCAATTTTCGACTGGTTGCTGTTTGCTTCAATTTGCGGTAGCACACTAGCGCCACTTGAACCTCTAGATTACATTATAATAACTCTTTGCTCTAAACCAAAGCCGCCTGGACGTTAGGGCTATCTCGACCGGTGCGTGCGTGATTTATGTTTGTGGAGCGAAGGCAATAGCCATAGCGAACTACATCAAGAGGTTCAAACCAGCAAGCGTTAACGACTTGGACCCCGACGCGCCACAAAGTGTCTACTGGAAGGCTACTGGAGCGTGCGCCGGGCTGTGGTAAGTTGTTTTCTATGCATCACTGGCTCGAAGCCCGACGTATACTGCAAACCGTTAATGTTCGCGAGCCCCTAATTTTTAGCGAATTGCACGCGTTCGAAAATTTGCGAAATTTAAGGACACGAGGAAAGCGGAAATTCGGTGGACCCCCCGTTCCGGCGTCTAGAATTCGCGAAATTTGGTAGGCACGAATATGTCCTTGCGCGCGATTTGTAAAGAATTGGGCGGCGAAAGCAAAGGGTTTTGCATTGTTGAACTACAGGGCGCTTCAGATGGCAGCCACGGCACCTAAAATAAATATCAACAAATCGGCTTTGTAAGCTACGTCAAATTTACCACATAAGTAAAAATATAAAAAACTACTTATCAAAACAAGGGTTATAGCGCAGGCTAGCTGGTGAACAGTCATAATTATAAACCCCGATACAAGGGGAGGGGGCAAACACGACGACTTCAAGACGTAACTCAATCTGCATGTTTTGTTTTACAGAGACACGAGATGAGCTCGTTGCTGCCTTGAAAAAGAACTACAGTATGTGGCCATCCCTATGATATTGAACTCAAGGTTCGAGGTATATGTGCGCCTTAAGGCTGTTTTTCTCACGACCCACTGTAAACCTGACCTGCCGCCAGAAGGGCCCCTTATGGGACCAGCTGTCGCCGGCGGAGTGCCTGGTTTCTCCGTTTAGAGCGCGCGTTAAGGGTTTTGCTGGGACCCACACGCAGCTCACAGCCTGCCTTCCCTGCTGCCTGCCACCCCCGCCACTAGCTGATTGCCGCTCCAGCGCTCTGCCTTCCCTTCCGTAGGGGTCCACCTCGCCGCCGCGCGGCGCCAGCGGCAGGATCAGCCGTTTTCGCTCAAAGCGGGACAATATCATTTTTCAAAGTTGATCTAATCGCCTCCGTCTGGCTGATTAGGGGGCGAGGGGCGGTGCCAGGAGGTAGAACGAGATTGTAGTACAGCACCAAAGTGCTTTTACGTTTTCGGGCTCTGCAACTCGTACTTGAGCTTGAAACGTAACTATCCACCGATGGTATGGTTTACTGCTGCGTACCCCATTGTAAATCGGTCCGTCCCATATTCATATTGAAGCTGCCTAATAAGTGCGCGCCGCATGTTCGGCACACGCCTCATCTGCAACTGGCGCTCGGCAATAACTATGACGGCAGCTGGCGCCCCTAGTGGCAAAATATTTCACACGCAGTGCCGAAATCGTGGTAAGTGTGGGTAAGAGAGCTGTTTCGCGTACAGGTCAGGACCAGATAACGCAGCCGCGACTTGCGTGCCTCAAATGGACGTCCGGATATCTTAGGAAACAGAAAGATCTTTGAGTGGTGCCATGCGCTCATAGCATTGCGAAACGCTGCGGATTCTGTGTGTACTAAACACCGCGCGCTGCCGCTCTCGTCTGTCGGCAGGTTAAGGTTACAGTAGGTTGTGGCCTTTCTTATCTCATTCTTTGACTCTGTTCAGTACCAGAAGCCTTGTGTTTGTCTTTTGCGTTCATTTTTCAAATCGGCAGCATACTTCGCTTCCGTTACCAGTGGGCAGTAATTGTGGGTAAAATTGCACGGTTAGGCTAAGGAATATCTTGCGTTTTGTTCACTTCATGAGCAATTGTGTCCATTCATTATGGCTGTCAGGACTATTTGTATAGACGTTTTTTAAATTGCTTGCTATTCTGGTACGCAGATCCGGTGGGTAAATACGTTCTATGAAAGTGAACCGCCCCGTATGGAAATCTTATATCTGGGCCATATCTGGCCATATCAAACATTATATGATTATATACGGCGTATATACAGACTTATCTGGCATATACACAGACTGATATGGCGTATATACAGACTTATCTGGCGTATATACAGACTTATCTGGCGTATATACAGCCTGATATGGCGTATATACAGACTTATCTGGCGTATACACAGCCTTATCTGGCGTATATACAGCTTTATCTGGTGGCCGGTTTTCAATATATTAAAAAGTTAAAAAAAGCTAAAAATTTACTTTGTTAGCAAAATCTGAATGACTCATTGTTCGCAATCTAAATATTAGCACAGATAATCCCAAACTTCAGCTTTGGCAAGCTTAAGTTCGATATTATTTGTGCTAATTTTAACGAGGATTTCAATGTAGACTTAATAATTTTGAAGTGTTAACATTACGCCGCAATGTCAGTACTGTGCATTCTGTTGAACCTTCAATCTGGATGAGCTGCAGACATATCTCTTACATTATTATCATTCTCCTACAGCTTCAAAGACGCTGATATTAAGTTAGGAACGCTAAAAATTCTAGAAACAGCTCCGCTGAATCCGAGCTAAATCCCGGTTTTGGTTGTTGTGATTTCTCGGCTTTTAAGTAATTCCTGCTAAAACAACAATCACGAGAAGGATAATATTGTAAGAGATTTCGGCGCCTCAGCCTGGTTGAAGGTTGGACAGAATGCACAGTATCATAAACGCTGCCATTGACGAGAAATTTTAAAAGTGATATGACAGGTCCTTGAGCCCTATGGGACACTTGTTCAGGGTGACTACGAATAACACTCGAAATTGTGTAACCATGGAATTGGTCAAAACTAGCGATCACTAGGGAGCTGAAGGATCACCGTTCCTATAATTCCTCGAGTGCGGGCCGGGGCACTTGGAAGAATTGTAGATAATAAAAATATATAAAATGCTGAATTCAGGCTTGTACCTTTTGATATGCCTGGCCAGATCTGGAATTTCGTTACTTAGCCAGTCTGGGATTTCCATATTTGGCCAGGGATATCAGGCTATATCTGGCAGATATACCATATCAGGTTATATGTGGCCAATTTTTGATATGACCATATCTGAAATCTTCAGATCTGGCAAGATATAAATTTTTCGTAAGGGGCAAGCCGCACTTTAACACACAAAGAGCCGCAGCTTGGCCACTCCTGGTCTCGATTGTGCTGCAGCCGAATTTGTCTCTCTTCAATTACAAGAGACGCTCTCCTGCTTGGTGTCTCGATCGCATTATATCTGAATCTGGCCCTCTTCAGTTTTACAAGACGTCCTCACTTGCTCTATGTCTCAATCTCGCTATACACGAAGTTACACCTCTTTTCCACTATCGCAAAACGTCCTCGTTTGTTTGGCGTACTGCTTGCGTTGCAGCCGAAGTTTCCTTTCTTGAATCTTTTCATCCGCTTCGATGGTCCTCTTGTTGCTACTTGACCATCTAGCTTTCAACAAACATGTTTCATGTTGTTCCGAAGAGTCCTATGCACTTTGCTGTCGCTGTGCCTCAGCACGCTTGCGTAGACGTTCCTCTGGCGAGAGCTGCTTTCGCTTACCGACTACGATAAATGATGGTCAAGTCTGGTTCACACAGCTCTCCTCAGATGTGGCTATGTGCGACTGCGACCAGATGTGACACGCACTGCTCTGGCAGCAGCGGTGTTGAGGCACTGGCACGCGCATCAACGCAGCTCTTGCCTGCATTCAGGAACTCTTTCGCAAATTCTTACCCATGTGTGCTCGCGGTGAAGCAGATACGATGCCCGGCTTAGACCCCAACAGTTGTGGGTTTCAGGCACAGTGCCGGCGGCATGTATTTCTTTTCTGAATTATAATGTGCCGGCGCATGCTGTTTTCAAAAGCAGTTACAAATCCACGGACCACTGGACGACTAAAGTGCATAGGGTTTGCATATATAAGCTATCGTATTTAAAAGTACTAGGTTGCAAGTACAAAGTAACTGAGAGTTTATGTACCTCATAGAAAGTACACTGGGTGCAAAGTAGTATAATCAGAATGTACTTTCTAACTAACTTAGAAGTACCTTTTAACACAATGTTTTGTGATACTATTTCGTTTACCTATACAGTGTTTTCTGCCAACAGGTACACATAGCGCAAACAGATACATGAATCGTCCTTTACGCACTAGAGTGTGTAAAGGACGAGACAGCAATTATTTCCTGTAATGAC
The DNA here is from genome assembly GCA_037355805.1 of Ixodes ricinus. Taxonomy (NCBI): domain Eukaryota; kingdom Metazoa; phylum Arthropoda; class Arachnida; order Ixodida; family Ixodidae; genus Ixodes; species Ixodes ricinus. Next base: position 18,316 of record JAZHYW010040567.1, on the reverse strand, counting down.
AGTGAATACCGGATATATGATCATGGGCATCTGGAAGCACTTTTTAAGGGGGAGGGAGCAATCACAGGTATAGGGCTGAAGCCTACACCTAAAAATAAAAGGGGGGGGCAATTTAATGTAAACTATGTCTGTCCCAATCCTGTGTTGGAAGTTTATATTAAATAAACATCGAAATAACTGGACCTTTTTCTTTTCCAGATTGAGATGTCGCCGTCCCTGCAGTGAGTGGCTAGTACAAGAAAAAAAAGAGGATAGGACGTCAACTGTTTCGCTTGTGGAGCATGCCCGACTAGTTGAAAAGCTGAGGTCGGCAAAGCACAGGGTGGCGAACCTGGAGCGTGAGCTCCAGATAGATAGGACAGTATCAAGAAGACTGCAGGAGCAGCTGCTGGCACTACTGGGTAAGTGTGCAGGCACTTTCAGTTGCCCACCTCACACACGACACATTATGTGCTCACACTTTATCCAAGGGATCAAAAGTAACTTTATTTTTTTGGGGTCGCTAACGGAAGTAAGCATATACTACAGGGTTGCCTCAATGTATCAATGGGTTCAGGAAGTGTCTATAATTCTCTTTTCTTCTCCTAGGGTGCAAATGGAGCTTTGAGAGTTTGTTTCTTGCTGCTGATGGCGATGATCCCGTTTTGCTTGGCAGCACTCTTGCTTTGACCGAAGAACTACTTTTCTGCAGTTCATGGTCCGTGCGAATAGATGAGGCTTGAAGTGAAATTAGTTTGTGCAGTTGGTCACAACATTGTAACTATGCACTTCCCGATGAGCCCGGCCAGCGCACGTCCTTTCGTCATTGGGGAGAAATGAGTTCTTTTCGTTGAGGAGGAGGGAGTGAGGAGGTCGTTGTAGGCATGACCGCAGCACCAACAAGGCTGAGCTTTAATCGGGCGGCAGATTGTGCCTCGTGCCGTAACTGTGCAACAGGTAAAAAGGTGACCAGACGATCTGCTATACAGCATTAAATGCTAGGCATGAATATTCACTAGCTATTCACCGGTATCTTTTTTTTTTGTAAACAAGCTCTCTGCCGCCCACTTCCGGCAAACTTTAGCGCATTCCCTTCATTCCTCTTTTTCTTGTTTGGTTTTGTTTCTCGTCCTTTTGTTTTGTGTCCTGCTCGTGCTATGTGCAGATTCTTACGAACGTATTAAAATAATTATTTCTCCAAAGAAACGTCTTTTCAAGTCGCGGTGTGTTACGGGAAAACAAATAAGCACACTGCCGGTAGTCTTCTGTGGCATAAAGTAGTATAAAGCCCTCATGCCATCAACGGACCAGGAAAGTGTTGAAGTTCGAATAATCAAGCGTGTCTGAATTTTTGGCGTCCAAAAATCGGTCGGCTGCTGTACCATGTTTAGCTCATTTGCGGAGCTGTGGCTTGCTGGAGAGATGGTGACGGATCTTTTTTAGTCCGAGGTCGATGCTTCGATCTAATAAAAACAAACTAATTTAATGGTCCAACATCGGGTACAGAATGGTCGACGTGGTTCGGGAGCCATCCCATCTTCTTTCTTTTCTTCTTGTTGTAGTGCGCAGCTCGTGCTCAAGCGGCCGTCGTCGTGTCAGCTCCAATGCTGTGGTCGCGTGCTCGCTCCCTTTTTTGGTGTTCTCGCGCGCTCTGAATAGTTCCAACATCCACCCCCGGAAAACGCACTTAGTCCGTTTTTTCACAATCCGAGGATTCCAGGCAGTACAAAAGCTGTGCAGGGCGTTTCACTGTGGTTCCGTCAGGTGCTCTCTCGGCCAACGTTGCCAAAAGCTCTTCATGAATTCTTGTCTGTGTGTCCAGAGCTTCCGTGGCGTCTCAGCTTCAACGTCATTTAGGTTCGGAACTGTCGGGTAAGGTAACGACGTCAGTCGCTTGCCAACAAGAAAGCCTCACGGGGGCAGAGGTTGGGGCGCTTGACTTTCGGCCTTTTCGGCTTCTGCAACACCGAGCTTCACTTTCATGAAAGTGCATGCGTCTTTTAGTTTGGCCATTGCAGCCTGAGAATTCTTGAGGTTTGCCGTGACGGTATTCAGCGACATCTCTTGCTGTTTGCGCTCATCTTGAGCCTTTTGCAGTCCATCCTCGACTTCCTTTAGTGTCTTGTCAACAGAATCTTTCTCGGCCTTCATTGTTTCCAAGCTGCTTCTAAGGTCCATGAACTCTGTTTGCAGCCTCAAAGATGTCTGTGCACTTGCCACCAAGCTCTGTTGAAGAGAAGTAATCTCTGAATACGCTTTTTAAACAGCCGTGCTCAACTGCTCCCGCAACGTCGAGAGATCTTGTTCATTGTCCTGTAGCTGCTGTATCAGTCCAACAATCTGAGCCTCGGCGGCTGCTGTCCTTGCTGCAAGTTCTCGCGTGGTTTCTTGCTTTTGAGTGCACTTTGAATCAAGAGCATGTTGAACGCTCTCCAGCAGCTGACACTTATCTTTCAGCTGCGACTGCAAAACAGACACATCTTTTTAGATAACTGTTATCCTCGAGCAACATCTCGAACTTCACTTCCGTCTTCTTCTTGGAAGTCAAGACAGCTTTATTGAGCCAATCCACGCCGTCGTGAGCTTTTGTGATTGCCGCCTTTTCATGTTCCGTTGCTGACTTGGCTTCTGATCTACAAACTGTAGCTGTTTGCAGCAGTACCGTCGTTTTTGCTTCATCAGGGACAGCGGCTTGAAGAGCCACGGGACTGGTGGAGACGTTACTCTTCCGTGGTGTCTCCGGGTTCTGACTTAATCTCGTGAGGAATTCGGGATCGCACATAGCGGTAGCGTGTCGACCTTGGCACTCAGAACATGCGATCTTGCTTCTGCACTTCTTGGCGAGATGGTTTCGTTTTGTACATTTAAAACATCGTCCAGCCTTTTGAAGGACCTGTCGTTTTTCAGTGAGAGACATGGTTTCACTGCACACCTCGGTTTCATGGTTTGGCGGCTTGCAGAACGCACACTCCTGGTTGTTTGTTCGTTGTAGGAGTACTGCTGCCCTCCCTCTGTTTGTCCACGACCTCGCAGGTTCTTTTGATGTAGCAGACGTAAACGTTTTCCTTCTGAACTGTCTTTTCGGCGATGGTCCGATTTCTTTGTGCAGGATGTCCTCTCTCTCTACTTTCTACTTCTACGCGCAGAAACCTCAAGAGAATTGACAGTTGACTCTGATGACCTCGGTCTTGGTCACTGTTGTTAGTCGACAGGGTAGCATTTTGGGTGCTCAGTCGTCGTTGTTCCTCGTCGCGTAAAGCAGTTCTATGGTAGGCAAGAACAAGGTCTTCAGGAAGTAGCCTAAGTACTAATGGGTGCAGAAGTGTACAGAAGGTTTCTTCGCTCACCCCAAGAGACCTGAGCCCACGAATGTTTCCTTGTAGGTCGTCGTGTAGTCGCCTGAGCCCTCGGACATCAAGCGATGATCGAATCCGCTGTCTTTCCAATAGCCTGATAATGTGATCGTCGATCAAACGTTTTTCGTCACCGAACCGGGTTTTGAGGATGTCCCGAGCGTCCTCATAGCAGCTCGCTGTCGCTGGTAGCCCTGCAATCGCCGCAGCGGCTTCTTCAGGGAGAGCAGCTTTCAAGTAGTTGAACTTGTCAGTCGGCGATAACTTTCGGTTATTGAGAACCACCTGTTCAAACTGCTCCCAGAAGGGCTGCCACTGTAGGCTATCTCCGTTGAACCTCAAAAGCTCCAGCTTGGGGAGCTTCACTTTCGTAGATGACCGAGAGGACTCGTTACCGCTCCGGCTTGTTCTATCGGAGGTCTTGGCACCGTCTGCACTTGCGACGGCAATCTTGAAGCTCAGGCGAGCAGAATAAGCGACGACACGGTCGTTGTACTCAATAGTCCGCGCGTACTTGTGTTCCGCTTCCCCTCTGTCAGCAATGGCTCGATGGCTGCGTCCGTTTCGGTCAGGTGGCCATGTATGGTATTGAGACGAGCGAGAAGAATCCGGAGCTCCTCTTCAAGAAGCACTTCGTGTTCCGCAGCTGCGTCAATCTCCGCAAGTACTTTGGTGACTTGCGAGCGTTGGGTCTTCCGCTTCTGTTTGAGTCTCTCCATCGCCGCGTGGTTAGGCCTCGCTGTGCTTCTTCTCCGATGTCAAGACTTGAAGCTCGGGTTAAATCAAGCTTCAGGCTCAACGTCCAGCCCGGTAAAGAATAATCCCGGGTTTCGGCACCAAAGGATGACGGATCTTTTTTGGTCTGAGGTCGATGTTTCGATCTAATAAAAACAAACTAATTTAATGGTCCAACATCGGGTACAGAATGGTCGACGTGGTTAGGGAGCCATCCCATCTTCTTTCTTTTCTTCTTGTTGTAGTGCGCAGTTCGTGCTCAAGCGGCCGTGGTCGTGTCAGCTCCAATGCTTTGGTCGCGTGCTCGCTCCCTTTTTCCGGTGTTCTCGCGTGCTCTGAATAGTTCCAACAGATGGTTTGATTTTTAAACAGCGTTTCATTATGTTGCAGGGGACAATGTCCCGTCTGGAGGTGTTGGGCCAGCTCCTCCAGCTTGCCCAGCAGCAGTTCCTGCAACTGGTGATCCTGCTCCAGTTCACGTTGCGCGAGCTGGTGTGGATCACGCTCGACCCGTACCGGCCGCTGATGCTGCTGTTCCAGCAGCGGATCTTGCAGCAGGCCCACCGGAGGCACCTACCGAGTGTGTGCCAGTGCTTGAAGAGGTCGATGACGAGGTAAGTTCAGAATTTCATGGAATATTCATTCCAGATATTGGGCAAGAGTCTAAATGTTATGGTTTCCACATCTCCTTGAATGTGGTTATTTGTATGCTTCCTTACATTGATCCATTGTCCTGCTTCAAAATGCTGATGAATGTAATAAGTAGGGCCGTGCATCGATAAGATATTTCTTCCCAATTAATTTGCGCTTTTCTGTGACGTGTTCTATCTATTGTCCTCGTTTTATTTTGAGCTTTTTCATAAATCATGTACCAAGTAGCCCATATTAAAATTCTGTTATAATTGCTACCCTTCAGTCAAGTGATGACCTTGAATTGCTTTCATTGGTTCTTCAGGTATAACATTTGAGAAAGAACAAAACAATGCCCTTAACAATGTACAGTTGCAATGGAAGTTAATAGCTCCACGTGAGTGCATATTTTTTCCCAAGTGACACTTGACCGACAGCTTGGAATCGAACTGTAGTCATTAACAGGTCAAGAATGCAGGACTGAAACGACTGAGCTAATGGCCCTGCCCTCAACTCTTCCTACTTTTAGCACACGCGAAGTTGGTGAGGAGGGAGGACACCTGGAGGTTTCCCATTTCCTGTTTTGTTTCACCCTAAAAGGGGGTATGGGTGTGGTCAGAGTGTTGTGGCACCAGCTAGTCACTCTATGTTTCCTGAGTACCGAAACACCTAAGCTTCGTTTCAGAGCCGCGTTGTGGCACAGTAATCACACATAAACATTAGCGTAAACATGGCACCCTGTGCTTTCAAAGCAAAGCTTGTACCGTGGAGAATCTATACTGGAGCGAGCTCTTCAATGCGCCATCTGGGCCTGCAATGACACTGCTTCGTTTTTATTATTGTGTACTTCCCTTCCTTTCGCTCGTTCTCTTTACTCTGAACTCACTTAAAAGAACACTGACTCCCCCCCCCCAAAAAAAAAAAGTTTTTCATTTTTTGCCAGGCGATTTATTATGGTGTCGAAAGACTACCCAATTATTGTTTTGCAACAGAGTCATGTATATTTTTATTAAAGTCAAAAACGCAACTGCTCAAAACCGAAACTGAAACCCGCGCACAGAGGTCGTTGAAATGGAGAGGAGAGAGAGTGGCGGAAGTAACGTGGCGGAAGTCACCCGACCGTGCACTTTTTTTACCCCTCTAATTTTTTTTTCGCAGCAGACGACTAGCGTGGCTGGAACTGTTTGCCGTGCGATTCCTTTGCACTTATGTTTGTTCCGCTCGCTGTTCTGTACTTAAAGATGAGTTTTTCTGTACATTGAGGAGTTGGAGATGAGTAGTGAGTGCTTGTGGTGAATTTCCGTGATCGTCTTCGGAAAGAATACCCCCAAGATGTTTCGTGAAGAGCTGCCTCGCATGTCCTGCGTCCGAAAAATATGGCATTGAGCTTCACGCGTCTTCACACGTTTCTGAAAGATCAATGAGACCGGGTCCAATGGCTGGCTGCAATCACTGTAGAGCATTTACGGGCACCTCGGAAAGCGGACGCTACCCGATTTATATGCTCCTTGCATTATCTGGAAAGTGATTACTTTGATAATGAAACAGCGAAAATTTTTACAAGGACAGAGGAAGGAATGGACAGTACGAGCGGTTGTTTATCTGGAAACGACGAAGAAAACAAACAACAACACGACTCTCTAATCATTATGGAAATGTGCATGGGCCTCACAAAATTGGGTGCTATCTGTTACATTGAGTTCGCAGGTGTCGAAAAGGAAATCGCATACCATTCAGTTCAGCGACGTTTCATCCACTTTTTTTTCAGTGATAATTGTAAAAAAAATAAAGCAATGTGAATATACGCAAAATGTTTGAAAAAAACAACATAAAAAAAACATTACGCCCAAACTGGGGATTGTACCCGGTTCCGCCGCGTGTGAAGCGGACATCTTTCCCCTGAGCTACTGAGGGAACTATTTTTTTTAAATAATGGAGCCGGTCAACTTTAGGTTGGAAAGTTTACTGCCAATTTTCCTCCAGCAAAAGGACTCCCGGGTCGAAGTCGGGCAGCACCACGCATTGGCCACATTCGCAACTAGTAAAGAAATTGTACGCGTGCATACTCAACTCGAAGTACGCACTTCGTGCTTGATGTTTGAGCAAGCGATGTCTTCAGCCGCGAGAAGGGGGCTACGGCTCGGCGACGTCTTCGTGAAAAATTGGCTTGGCAGTCGGGCGTGGTGTGTCGTAGGGGATGAATACCAATTCTTTTGATCGGTCCAAATTTCTCTTTCAAACGCTGATGAAATTCGCTGGTACCACGAACGACAGTTCTCAACTAGAGGTCCCACGCCCGTCATCCGCTGCCATCGCCGTCCCCGCAAGTCCCAAGATACGCGAAACGACGCCATGTTGAGAATTACGCACTAAACACTCAGAATGCTTCCGGTTGTCTGTGCAACTTGTTTTTCAATCAACCTTTTTGCAGTTTTTAGAAGCCAAAAAAAAAGATGGGTTTTATATTTTTTTTTATTTTTAATACTAAGTGTGTGCTTTGAATGACCCACAACTCTGATTAAATTTTGTGGTTCTGTCTAAACTTGTCCGTGACCATAGAGAAGAGACTGAGCGCGACTCAAACCGGCCAGTTCTTGATCGGCGGTTTGCGGGCCGAAAGATGCCGAATTTCGAGCCGCAAATTGTGTTCTTGGTAGTTGGGCTCTCATATGTTATGTACAACTAAAAACCTCAGCGTGCATAAATACCCTGATAGTGCGTCTCTAAAAGGAGGATAAAGTTGTTCTGTATCTGAGAAAAGAAACACACGAATCATCTATCTACATTTGGCGTCCAAACTAATGAATATCAAAATTATTTTGTACTTTGGTGCCTTGAGTCTCTAGAAAATCGTTTTCAAAATAGCGTTGAAGGCCCCTTTCACGGAGTGTGACTTCATACCCAGAATTCTCAGCATCCCCCTCTCGCACCCCTTTAGAACCTTATCAATGCTGAATGCTGGGCTAGTTGGTATTGGTATTGGGTTGCCAAAGGCATGGTAGCGCTTCTTAGCCGAGGACAAAAAAAGAAGATAAGACAGGCACGAGCGCTGACTGCAACTATTTAATCAAAATGGAAATGAGTCATATATACACGCTTCGATCCTATCATATGAGAGCGGCGGAAAGGCCTGGGGTTGGCTGATTGATAGGATCGAAGCGTGTATATATGACTCATTTCCATTTTGATTAAATAGTTGCAGTCAGCGCTCGTGTCTGTCTTATCTGCCTTCCTTTTTCTTCGGCTAAAGAGTGCTACCATGCCTTTGGCAACATAACACTTTTAGCACCCATCAAATCTATGCACACGCACTCTTTTTATTTTCAAAAGGTAAAAAAAGATGTCAAAACTGGTCTCACATGCAGGGGAATATACCTGTCAATCTTGGAATTACACATGCTTCACCTATGGGCACCCCATAAAGGGAAACGGGCAGGGTATTTACGCTGGCCGAGGTTTCTAGTTGTACATGGCATATGAGAGCCCAACTACCCAGAACCACGAAATGCGGCTCGAAATTCGCTTTCTTTCTACCCAAAAACTGCCGATCAAGAACTGGCCGGTTCAAGTTTCGCTCACTCTCTTTTTCGTGGTCACGGCCCGTTTTCTAAGGTTTAGACACAACCACCAAGTTTAATCAAAATCGTTTGTCATTGAAGGCGCACACTCAATAATAAAAATATAAAACCCATTTTTCGTGGCTTCTAAAAAGCTGCAAATACGTTGATTGAAAAAAAAAGTTGCATACAGAGCCGGAAGCATTCTGTGCATTGTTTCGCGTATCGTGGGACTCGCGGGGACGACGATGGCAGCGGACGACGGACGTGGGAACTCTGGTTGAGGACTGCCTTTCGCGGTATCGGCGAATTTCGCTTGCCTTTGAAAGAGAAATTTGGTACCAATCAAAAGAATTTGTATTCATCCCCTTTTGACACACCACGCCCGACCACCAAGCCGATATGCACGAAGACGCCGCCGAGCCGTCGCTCCCTTCTCGTGGCTGAAGGCATCGCTCGTGCAAACGCCAAGCACGAAGTGCGTACTTCGAGTTCAATATGCACGCGTACTATTTCTTTACTAGGTGCGAAGGTGGCCAATCCGTGGTGCTTCCCGACTTTGAACCGGGAATACCTTTGTTGGGAAATTCGGCAGCAAACTTTCCAACCTACAGTTGACCGGCTGCATTACTAGAACCGAAAGAGATTCCCCAGTAGCTCAGTGGAGAGATGTGCGCCTCGCACGCAGCGGGACTGGGTTCGATCCCCAGTGTAGGCATACATTTTTTTAATATTCATTAACTATTCATTAATGTAGGCATTGCTATGCCTACATTTGCTTTTACAATTATCACTGAAAAAACAAAACAAAAAACCAAATGTTGTGGACGAAATGTCGCTAAACAAATGGTGTGGGATTTCCTTTTTGACACCTTCGAACTCAATGCAATCACTTTACAGAAAATGCAAGGAGATATAAATCGGGCAGCGTCCGCTTTCCGAGGTGCCCGTAAATGCTCTACAGGGATTGCAGCCAGCCATTGGTCCCGATCTCGTTGATCTTTCGGAAACTTGTTCCGACATCTGCCACACAACCCCACTTTTTTCGGACGCAGGGCATGCGGGGCAGCTCTTCACGCAACATCTTGGGGGTATTACTTTCGAAGCCGATCACGGAAATTCACCAGAAGCACTCACTACTCATCTCCAACTTCTGAATGTGCAGAAAAACTCACCTTCAAGTACAGAACAGCGAGCGGAACAAACATAACTGCAAAGGAATCGCACCACAAACAGTTCTAGCCACGCATGTTGTCTGATACGCAAAAAAAAAAAAATGAAGGAGGAAAAAAAAGTGCACAGTCGGGTGTAGCCACGTGACTTCCGACACTCACTCTCTCCTCCCCAGTTCTCCGACCTCCTTGCGTGGGTTTCAGTTTCTGTTTTAAACAGTTGCGTGTTTTGGCTTTATTAAAACTATACGTGGCTCTGTTGCAAAATATTAAGTGGATAGTCTTCCGAAACCATAATAAATCTCCTGGCAAAAGATGAAAACAAATTTTTGCAGGGTGCCAGTGTCCCTTCAAGAAAAAAAACAAGCGCTCGCATAGATCTATGAGCTCCCTTTGGGACTTTTATTTTTTAACTGAAGTAAACTTTGATATGGAGTTAAAAATTATAAAAAAATCCCTTTTGAAAATCGCTCTGATGGGACTTCAGGATTTTTTAAAGTGTGTGAAGGGGACTTCAGGAATTTCTGAGATGTTTGAAGTGGGCGCCGATATTTCCTGGTGGGTTCGCTGGCCCCGTCAGAGGCTCTCCTGAAATGCCTGAAGTGCCCTGTACAATGCCTTGAAATGTCTGAAAGCCCATCAAGAACTTTTCTAATGGGGTCGGGAAAACTTTTAGGCTTCTTGAGATGTCTGTGGCGCCACGGCCTAGGTGGAGAAAACACATTTCGCAGAATTAGAACATAGCTACTTATTTAAAGACAGAACGAGCGGGTTGATAGGGATAATTAAGCTTGAGGAAGAAAACGAGAAGGACGGACAACAACAAACTTCCATGGTTGTCCGTTCTTCTGGCTTTCTTCCTCAAGTTTAATTAGCTACTTATTGTTTGCGACGGGAAAAATAAGTGTATGGAAAATGCCGATCATATGTGTGTCCGGTCAAATTTTTATTACTGCCCTTCTATCAAACACGAGTCGGCTCCTGGACCTGTCTGTCACTGCCCGGGTGTTCGGTCTCCAAGGAGGCCACTGGGGATGACCGCCCCATTTGGAGAATTGACGAGGCGCCGCCCTAGCGGCTTTCGCAAGCGAACGCAATCCTGTCCGCTTGGTGTGCGTGTAAGCATTGTCAATGGAAATGAGGGGGGAAATGAGAGACAATAGTGTAAGTGCGCAGGGCGCATTCGTCGCTGGCTTTGGGGGGGGGGGGGGGAGAAAGCTGAGAGGTATGGGGGAGATAGAGTTGAAGATAGAGGCGAGGGAGGGTGGGGGATGGCCGAAGAAGCAAGCCAGGAGGTAGAGAGGGAAAAGCAGGAATCTAGTGGGAAACAAGAAATCCCCGTTGGGCGAGGAGGATTCGCCGGACCGGTTGCGCTGGGGGAGGAAACCTCGGGGAAGCCGCGCGGAAGCCATTTGTCCGTTTTTCGTCGCCTGGCAAGTTCCCCGGCTTGAGGCGCGCTTCCGGTGGTCTACTTCACCGGCCGCGCCACTCACTCGTCCACGGGATCACAGCGATTCGATGAGGCTGGTATCCTCGAGAAAGGTGAGCAGGATCTTTAGAGCTCTTTCCTTGGTGCGTCTGTCGCCTCGTGGCAGCAAAATCTCGTCTTCCGTTCCGCAGGGAAGGCCCAGCGCGGCAGGGGATGTTGTCATGGCCGCCCTAGCGCCGTCGCGAGCTCCGTGCAGGCGAGGAGGAGGTGCGCCATATCTCTCCGTTCTCCGCAGTTCGGGCAGCGTGGGTTGGCGTCTCGGCGTCGCGGCGGAGGCAGTGGAGCCGCACCGGGATCATGGCGCAGTTCGTTCGGATGCGGTGTACGACGGCGGCGACTCGGCGACTCGTGCCCCGGGGGGTCTTGCCGGGTGTTTCCCGGCCGCGCACCGCTCATCGGAGTGCGCCGCCGCGGCCGCTCGGGTGACAAGGTGTTTGGCGTCGGCGAAGGGGCCAACTCTGGACGTCCGGAACCGGGGCTCGTCGCGCACGTGGTCGGCCAGCCTGTCAGCCTGCTCATTGCCCTGGATGCCGCAGTGACCAGGGACCCACTAGAAGGCTAGGCGATGCCCGAGGACCCTCAGCAGGACGGCCTCTCCAGCGATCTCCCGCGCCAGCCCGTATCGGCCTACTCGCCGCAAGTCAGGCAGTCGGGGTCAGCGTCCCACCGCATGTAGTGCCTGCGCACCGGGATCATGCCACTGCGTGACCTGAGACGTTGGATGACGGCCGCTGTCCGGACCTGTCCCGTGCGCCTCTTCGTCCGTCCAGCTTCAGAAGCATCCAGCTAGCGAAAAAGACGCCGCCACGACGGCATCAGGGACGACACCTTGACTGTGCTCAGGATTTCTCAACGGTGGCGGGTGCTGCTTGCGAGCTCGCGGTTTTCGCCAAACGTGCTTTCTTAGTGTGTTTATGTGTCCGTGTTATGTGTTCCTGGCACCTGCTCGGTTTTATTGGCTGAACTACCGTATATCTGGAATTTACCCAGTGGCATTGTGAGTACTTTAATATATTTTGATCTGTGTGATAAAGAACTTAGTTGTTCCTTTTTGATGTGATCGCTTTCATCTACAGCTGCTTCCGTCCGGGATTGAACAAACGTTGTTTTTATCGTCTTTTTGAGTTACAATATGCATGTAAAACAAAATGTCTGAAATAAACTTCCAATAACGTTTTGAACGGCATTTTGTCTATGATTCACAGTCATTTGTGCGTCTAAAAGGTTGATGGGCCAAGGGGTTTGGGCTGAAGGGTCTGAAGGGATGTGGGGCTAAAGGGTTATTCTGTGGGGTATCCTTGAAGGGTTTTTCTGTAGGGTATTTCTGAAGGGTTTTGAAGGCCTGTGAGGTCCCATAATCCTTCAAGTCTGATGGGCCCTTTAGAATTATTTTCAATAGGGTTATCTCACCCAAGAGTAAAAAAGATAGCTTTTTTTCGGACAGACATCCATCTAATCTTATTTTTATTAAAACCACCAAATAGCATTGTGGCATTTATTGTGACTGAAAATTGCATGGGATGCAAAGGAAATACAATTGGACAGGACGAGCGTGTAGGTAACGAAATTCAAACTTGAGGAGGAGAATTGAAAATGACTGACCATCACACGCCCACAAAAAGTTATTTGTCCGCCCGTTTTGTTTTTTCTTCCAAAGGTTGAAATTCAAATGGCTGACATTTTCTCCCCTTCGTCTACGTCAGGGGTCTCCAACCTTTCAGTTTAAGGGGCTGGATTAGCAATCTGTCGCAGTCTTGAGGGCGAGAAAAAGATACTAATTACAATCGAAGAAAATCTAGGTAAATAAACCTACCGTAAAATACCGAGCATGCCCCCCTTTTTTTGCTGAATTATCTCCACATCTGGGGGGGGGGCCCAGATGTGGAGATAATTCAGCAAAAAAAGGGGGGTATATAATATGTAATAGGACAAAACAAAATCAACTTACCATAGAAAAGAAAGAAAAAAAGCCGCCGGGAAGTTGATGGGAGAATGGGGGCGCTTGTTAGGTCTTTTGCGAAAATTTTGAAATTTTCGTAAAACGGGAGGGGTCGCTTACACGAGCGGGGGCGCATGCTTGGTAGTTTACGGTAGATAAATATTTAAACACAAAATTTAATGGTAGAGTAAGTGTTAAAAAATCGTAGAGTTGATCAGTATGTATTCATCAAATTACCATTTAATATTTACCTTATTAGACATTACAGAACAGTTGTTACTATGAAAACTCACGAGGCTTAAGTCAAAGCGCATGGGAACTTTGGCACATTCACGCAGGGCAAGAGACTAATTAGAATAATAAAACTAATGCTGAGAATATGCAATAGTTATGACAGAGGACACTAAGCACAATGTCTATAAGAATGCAATGGAATTTTAATATACTTACACAGACATAAAACGGGGCTAAGAACGGTAATGCTAGTTCTGACAATGTGAAATTATCATATGGTGAGAAGACCCATGTTGCAATAGAGTTTTTTTTCGTTCTTTCTGGTATCTTAATTTGTGCATTTAGATTGTGTCGCGCCGTCATTTTTTACGCGCACTTCTTTCTGTGCCGCGAGCAGCGGGTCTGCTGGAAGCGGGCCGCAAGCCGGGCTTGAGTTGAAAGACCGTGGCAAGCGGCGCGCCGGTCGTTACACTTTCGAGGGCCGCATCGGTTTGGAGACCTCTGGTCTATGTTGTAATGTGTTTGCATCCAAACTATAGAAAAAGTGCACTAAAATTCATCACAATCAATCTGGTAGGAAACTGATTTATCCAGTCCTTTCACCGAAAGGGCCGTCATAGCATCAGATTTATGTGGTATATGCTAATCAACCTATTCACGGATCTGTTTCAAGGTTCACCTTGGCCATGGTGTCTTGGTGCAAAAGGACAAACTGTCACACGTCATGGGAGCCTGGGGAGACTCCATGTTCGTTAAAAAGGCCACGAAGCTGGTCTTCGGCAGGGAGAACCTGCATGGGCGGAGTGAGACTGGGGTGCCATGACGGCGCTTCAAGGGCGCCGTGGCCAAGACGGCCCTGACTCCAGTCAAGTTGGCAGCAGTCACCGGTAAGTGCCCACTTCTCACAGATGTTTCATACTTGGTGAGACATTCAAGCGTGATGGCTTCCGAAGTTGCAATCTGCTACGACAAAATTAATAGGATAAAATATTCTAAGGCTTTCAGAACTTTCTGTGTTATAGGCTGCTGAAGGGTCATGATTCGACTAGCTCGAGCTTTAGGAACGTGAAGCTCCAAGCGCGAAACCGAAAAGAAGAGGCCCTATCTCCCTCTTTGTTTTAATATTTGAAGAAAAATAGACTGACCTTGTCACGGTAATCTAGGTCGCTTGGCGGTTTCTGATGTATTCACACTATGGAGGTTTTACAGTAACATGCTCCGCGTCTCAAATATCGGCTTCTCCTGCAAGTTTTGGGGGAGGTCCATGATATCAGTGGACTGCTCGCAGGAGCTTCTGCTGGCTCCCCAGCAGAACTGCGAGGCACTTATTTTTTTTTTTAACGAAAAGCTGGCACTAGCAATGTTGTGAAAGTGAGTTTGTTTGTTCGCTAGAACTGCTGCAACCCAACTACACGTATATTTGGTTCTGTCTTTTGAGTACTGCCCATATTTTCTGAACCACCTTCTCATCGTGGGTGTTCCTCCTTTCTAGTCTATGATATGCTCAGTTTTATTACCAGAGAACTATCTCGCATGAATGGAACATTGCAGGGTCATGCCACGGATATTACATTGGTTAGATTATTCTTGATGTGAAATCTGTTTTGGCAATTTATATACATGCGCAGCAAAAACAATTGCTGCTCAAAATCTTTTGTTCGCACACTTGTTCGCACAAAAACCGCCGGCCGAGAACTGTGTGTTCAGTGTTGCTTTCACTCGTTTCCATGGTGACATTGTTGGGCATGAAGTATGTTCGAGGTTCTACGCAATCGAACGCACATGTTCATAATTTAAAATACATATTTGGATTCATAGTACATACTTTTATTTTAGATAACAGGCAAGCAAGCCGGTTGAGGATAGACGTGGTAAGTCGGGAGCGTGGCGACAAAAAGGGACAGAATGACGCAAAGCTCCGGAGCTCCGTGTCTTTCCGTTTTATTTGGTCCCCCCGCTCCAGGGTCTATAATTTTTATAAACACTGAAATGCAAAGAACACACTGTTGCAAGGAAACTTTAGGTGCAGAGTTGTTGAAAGTCACACTAGGTCTTTTCGTTTTGCCTGAACCGGCTGATCTAGTTCACATAGTGCAATAACTGACGCAATTGATTGAACCGGAAGTTGCATGGACGCTGAACTGGCCTGTTCGATTCATCCCAGTGCTGTACGAGCTCAGCCTCAGTTCCGCAGAATCTTGCGCTGGCCGAAGTCAGTTCAGTGTTCATGCAGTAACAGATGGCAACTCTTCGGTCTTTCGGAAGCCGATTACAGCGTCGTTTGTAACGCTGCAGCTTGACTTCACGCAGCCGCAGCACGACTTGCGCACTGCTTCTGCACTCCTTCGAACTTGGTCTGAACTGGTTCAACACTTTCTGGCCGAATCATGCATGCCTGTTGTTTTAAGCAGACTTCGTAATCGTAAGAAGTCGCTCTTGGAGACTACATTGTATCACGAGATATTAAAAAAGCATAAATTGTAGTGGAAATTGCTTGCTTATAATTGCCGGCAGTAAAATATATAATTTTTTAAAGAAATTGTAGATATACATGACTTATTGATGCATTCTTTTCCCCTGCAGATGCCTTCAACGAATACATACGGAGGCATCCTCGAGAGACCTCTCCAGGGAAGAGGAGAGCTCGGGTCAACCACTACGTGCGAGGGCTGCTTCAGGGTATTAACAAGAAGCTTGACTTCTAAGCTTCCTTAGAGGTTAAGCTTCTTGTTGATGTTCTGTAGTATGCCAATTTACCTTCATTAAATACACATATAACTCGAAATGACCTGGTTCATGCTCATTCTTTGCATGACAAATGCATGCGAATTGTTAAACCCGCATAGATCCATACGTCCGTGTGCAAACGTTTAACACTATGTTGATTCCTATTTGTCTATCTGAACAGGTGAACATGTATAAATATTGGTTCCTATATCTAAATGGGTCAACCTGAAAGGTACGGATTCCTATACCTAAACAGGTTAACCCGTACAAGTACAGGTTCCTGTATCGGAATAGGTTTACCCATATAGGTACGGGTTCCTGTATCTGAATGGGTCAACCCATTCCGGTACGGGTTCCCATTAGCATACAGGAGACCCGTATTCCATAACACCGTATAATTTATACCGGTAAACGAGTATGCATTTTTATACAGGTTTTTTCAGTAGGGCGACATCTGCGGGATGAAGTAAAAGGAAAACGCGATGCACACAACTTACAAATGATACCCGACTTAGGGCTGGTTCAAACCACCAAGGTTTTCTTACGTAACATTACAAAAGCTTACGTGCAAATCACAGGAGTATATATGCTTGATATAAGCGTAACTACTTATTCAAGCAGATAGCCTGGCACGTGATATTTGACACACAAATGATCCTGTGACTTACACGTAACACAAAAATCATAAGAAATTTGTGCTACGTGAACTGTCACTTTACTCCAAAGTCACACATTTATGGTTCGGGTGCCCCGATGCCCTTCTGCTTTTCGTGATGTTATTTTTGAAGCACACGATGCCGACGGCATGCGCTCCTAGGGAAAAAAACAAATAAATATCAAAGGCTGCTGGAGTTCATTTAGTGCCAAATTTTTTTACACGGAGACGGTTTTTCAAGACTTCTAGAGCCAAAACATATGCGTCTCGAGCAAGTGATTATATTCAAACGAAGACAACGATCGCTTACTGCGGCTACCTTGGTTTGTTTTCAAAAAGCTTTTTGTAAATCTTTTGTTTTAATTTTTGAGTTTGAAAAAAGCGCAAGCTAACAGCACTGGCATGTTGCTCTTAACTATGCACTCTTTGAAAAAGAGGTCTATATATTGGTCTATAAATTGAGGAATGATCGTGTGACATATGCATATTTTTAATGTAGAAACGTTGGAACCAGCGAACGGGAGAGCAATATGCTGTAATTTCCGGACTATAGTCCGCGGACAATGCATGTTTAAAAGTTGAAATTTTACCCGATGCGGACTATCTACGGGTGTAGACCTATACAGAATTTTTTTTCTAAACCGTTCACTCTGACAAGACGTGAATGATTTTTGAGTAATGAAGTATAGTAATGTTTATTTATGTATGATACAAGCTTGTTTGTGAGCTATACAGCAAGCATTTATTAAAGTGTGCTGTGTATGATCATTTTTACCTTTCGACAGGGCACTAAGTGCGGACTATGCACGGTGTGTGGACTATGCACCGAGTGCGGACTGTCTAAGCAAAAACTTATACCTCGCACAACTGGCGGCCCCTCAGGCCTTCTCGGAAACGCACTACACCCCTTTGCACACGTAAAATAAGTACCTGCTTTCGAAGCGAGGGCTGCAGCCAATTGATACGTAACACGTGCGTTTCGCAAATAGACCGATCTCAGTAAGCATTCAGTGCACGCGTGACGCCACCTTAACTTTAGGTGACAGAAGTCAGAGTGCCGTGCACGCGAGGGCTCGTACTCTCTTGCGTTCAACACTTGCGAAGCTCCAATCAGGGTTGTTGCGCTTGCAGAAAGACTTAGGTTCCCTTGAGCATGCACTCACTCGGTCTTCTCGTTTTCAATGCTGTGATTTTGAGCGGTACTACGGTTATGTCACTTTTCACCTTTGCATTTCCCCGCGACACAATTATTTCGCTAGCACCGCATATTAGAGCGATGTTGTACACCATATACAAAACCAAACGTCGTTAACAAAAGATAGCATTCAAAACAGCCTTCTTGGCCCATTGCAGAACCCAGAAAATATCGCGAACCGTGAAAGAACGCTAAATCGATGGCCAGCAGATTGCACGTACAGACAGAGTAATTACAAATGTCAAGGCTAGGTTGTGCTAGATACCGTCAAATTTATCGGCTACACAATTTGTATTTGCTCTGGTATTTGTTATTTGGATATAGTTATTCTACTCACACATACACTTCGCTGGCTACTACACACGATAGAATACAGTGCACCTAAAACCAGAACATACACATACAGAGCACGTAAAAACATCAACATGAACGTACACTACCCCCATGACTAACTCTGTGCACAGCGCTTCAGCTTTCTATACACGTCATTTTGAATGTTCGGATTATCTCGATTATCATTAACCAATAAATAAAGTTACCAATATGTCAACTTTTTTAACTAATATCACTGCTCGGAAACTTTTGCGAATAGCACAAGTGATGACTCTCATTGAAAAAAGCAAATGCTCAACCTGTAATTATTTGCGAGAG
>JAZHYW010040563.1:0-12452 GCA_037355805.1 Ixodes ricinus | reverse complement strand
TACTTCGTTCAATTTACGTATTGCTTTATGTTAAATTATTCCAGACCAATTTCTTTGTGCCAATATTCTCAAACAATTATGAACGCGTGGTCAATGATGCGTTAACTAGCTTTTTTCCAGAAGTCTGACATAATAACGAAAGAGCAATATGGATTTCAGAAACATAAATCAACAGAGCAAGGAAAATAAAGAGACAAAATTGTAGAAAACATTGAAAACAAACAGCTCACGCCCGATGTGTCTTTAGATTAAAAAAAAAACAAAAAGAACCTTCGATACAGTTCAACATGATGTCCTTCTAAAAACTTGAGAGTTACGACGTAAGTGAGAATAGCGCTAAAAACTAGTACAAAATTACCTAAAAATCGTAACCAGTACGTCTCTATTACCAACATCACATCGAGGAAATTGAGAATGAGGCAGGCGTTCTCTCGAAGCTCCTTTCTAGGTCCTTTATTATTTCCTGGTTTACGTGGATGCCACTAACGATAATACCAGGCCCTCAAGTTAGTAATGGATGCTAAGGACATAAACGCCTATTTTACTGGTGTGACTACAGGTAGTACCTAGAGAATGCTTGCAGTGCAAAATTGGCTACGAGTAAATATATTGAAGCTAAACACAGGTAAGATAAACTACATAATCTTCAAACCTGTTTGTAAGTGAGACAACAACTCTCTAATAGCATTACATTTGAAAACACCGTTATATAAGAACTTGCAGATCCGAACTTGGTTCGGATCTGTGTATCATCTGTCCAAAATCAATTTTGAGGCAGTGTCTATAAAACTTTCGTTGGAGCTTCTCTTAAAGGAAACATGCAAGGAAATTTTTTTTAAAAACAGCCTAGATGGAAAAAGTATGTTATGAAACGAATTTACAAGAAGAAAGACAAATTTTAGAGCTCTATTTTACGGCGCAAAACGAATTTGTAGTCGGCGCCCGCGGGGCCGCCGCTGGTCACGTGGTAGACCTGTGCGTTGCCGCCGCCGCACGCTGAGCGTTGTGCAGCGCCGCTTCAACGCGTTTCTCACGTCGCCGCCGCCGCCGCCGCACAAGTTCGTCTGCTTCGGGGCACCGCCAGCGTCATCTGACCGGCGCCCAGGTCTATCACTTCTGCTTGCGCTTTCTCAAAAACCTAATTTGGGCTCTAAAAGTTACCTGTTAATCTTTGTTTTTGTTGCGCTGCAAACGAAGATGCAATAAATAACTTTTCGAGACCATAGAAAAGCTTCCGAAAGAGCGCAAGTACCACGTGATAAATAGGGGCCAGTCACGTGATAAATATGGGGCACTTTTTTCGCGGCGCCCGGGGGCAGCCTTACTGCAAATTCTTATAGCGCCGTAAATATAGCTGTAAAAATTTTATTTTGTGCTGTAAATTCGTTTTCTGACTTCCTTTCCCCAACCCGGCTGTTTAAAAAAAGAAAGTTTCTTTTCTTTTGCATGTGTCCATTAATGTAGGCGGCCACATAATTGATATATAGCGTGTCCTGAAGTTTGAGCGCCTATCAATCCGCTGCGACCTCAGCTATATGTAGCGTAGCGGGAACCGGAATTTCAAGTTTTATTGCAACGTTTGTAACCGCTACAGATTACGTAGTAACGCGAGCTAACGCGACGCCACTAGCGACTTTTCGAGATACCAAAGCTTGCGTAAAATAGATGTCCGTAAAGCAACTCCAGTTTTTTTTTATTTATTAACGTCGTTTTCTGAATGATATTTTGTTGCTGAAGTTTTACTTCGTTTATAGGTGAATTTTTATTGTTTGTAATTAAATACAAAAAAAAGAAAACCGTTTACAACCCCCTGTAACGCCGAATCAGAGCGCAGCTCTTGAGGAGGAGGAGGGTATGGGCACCGCAGGAGAGGTATGTCCCGCTCCCTCCTCCTCAACCTCTTCACCCTGTCTGCTACTCCTCCCTGCGAGCGGCGTCGCCGTCGCGTCACGAGGTGTCACGTGACGTCACCAGGGTAACATGACCTCTTTGAGGTCATGTGACGATGACGTCATCACCATGACGTTATCGTCATCGTTATGACATCATCAGTGTCGTCACGTGTGACGTCATCATGATGACGTCGCAGTCGTTGTCACTGATGACGTCGTCGGTGACGTCACCGGTGAAGTCACTCTTGACGTCATCATCACTTGCTGACGTCATAAGTGACGTCGCTCATGACGTCATCATTGCTGATGACGCCATTGGCATCGGCATCGTCATCGTCACTGATGAGGTCATCAGTGACGTCATGCGACAGATAACGCACCGAGCGGTTACGCCAGAAGGCGACGCCGCTCAAGCCGGAAATGGGTGCCTAAGAGCTGCGCTCTAAAAAGCGCTGTTCCCAGATAAGGCAAGCTCCAGAGCCACCAACAGAAGAGCACCAGAAAATAGTGACAACCGTGAGGCCCTCTATCGTTTCCTATGCCATCGGTCTTTCTTTCCCCTTTCTGATTGTTCACCGGAAATGAAACGACCATGAAAATTCCTCGCATCCGGCTGCTCGCTCGCTCGCGACCTTGGTTGCTTTTGTCCTCCCAACAAGAGCGGCCGCGCAGGAAGCCGCACCGCTTACGCTCACAGCACAGGTTGCGGAGATTCCCCCCCTCCCCGTGTCCGTACTTCAGCATTTCCGCCATAAATCGCTACTTGTTGCAGTCCTGGAATGGGTTGGTCGCGGCTACTGCTCGACATAGCCCGCCGACTGGGAACCGATGTCATGAAGCAGACAAACCGGACGGACGCGGCGTGTCAGCTATCTTGGCCGCCTCCCTCGGCTGCTCCCCAATCTCGCCAAGTCTCGTTCTCGCGTGACAAATGCTCGGTCCCCGTGCTACGCGCGCTACGTTTCCTCGCAAATTTCGTAAATTAGCGCACCCTCCGTTAGCTTTGGCAGACTCCTCTTATTCTCCGCTAGCATCGCACGCATGCGTAGTAGTGTCATCACTCGAGCGTATAGTGTAGCGGGATCGCCAAAATGATTTGCTGGGGCTAAATGTAAACAGATGGAGGGCGCGGAAATTTATAAATATAACTCATCCGCAGGTGAAATCAAGTTCTTTTTTGAATTATTGTGTCAGAACTAAACTATTTAATCTGAAGAGACATGATTGGAAGGTAACGAAAACGTACGCGTTAGCACTGATTTGAAAATAAAATAAAAACCGTCCGAGATTTAGGTCGGAAAATTACTCAGAAACTATATACTCGTCGAACAAAACATATCAAACCAAGTGTTGATTAAAAACATGCTGTTATTTGATATCCTGAACTTTTGATTTCACATATCCTGAGGTTAAAAATGATAAGTTAGAACGAGAAGTTTAGTGAAATATATGAAGTTTGTACCTTTATTACGAAGCTGATGTATGAACCAGGAAGGAAATATCTATGGTTAGGGACGGCCATTTTTTTATTTTCATGCCTGAGAGGCAAAACTGACATCGTCTGTTTGACAATGCTTTAACACGATTTTAAAAGCTCAACAGAAAAAAATCATAGGCTGTATTTTAAACGCCCGTAAAGGGAATATTCACTGGCGGCCATATGCGTGTGCGAAAATAGCTGAAGCACGTGCTGATGGCGAGCTTACACAGTTCTTTTGCCACGTGCATTCCGCACCATCAAGATTGCCGGTCTTGAACAGGTTAATGTGAGCTCGTTCTGAGCATTGCTCTAAACATCGCCCTTCAATATGGCGTCCAGTGGAATAACCCCTATAAAATCATTTGAATTGACTAAATACGCAAATTCAGTCAGATATAAAACTGTTAAACTCCTTAACTGTGAATATAATATAAGTGACCGTATCTTTGTATACTTTTCCACAGGAGATATTGCTGCTTACTATGATGAAAATGGACGCATCTACATTGTAGAGCGGCTCAAAACAGATGATAAAATGCATGGGAAATGTAGTTACTCCTGCCGAGCTTGAAGATATCCTGACCTCGCATGAGGCGGTTCTGGAGAGACCGTAGTGGTCGGATGCATACCAAGTCCCTAGTACAGGGAAGCTCCGACCGCTTGCGTCGTGGTCAACGAATCCAAGAAGAAGTCCTCGAAAGTTTGGAACGAGAACTGAGAAGAGCTCATAGCAGGTAGGATATAGAGTTACTCTGTGAACCTAATTCACCCGATGAGTGTTGTTCCCACTAGCGCATTCATAATATCCAGTGGAACTTCTAGATTGCGATTGTCCGTCCCAGAGTTTAACAAACAAAAACAAGTTACACTTAAATAATTGGATAAGAATATCGAAGAGGAATAATG
The DNA here is from genome assembly GCA_037355805.1 of Ixodes ricinus. NCBI lineage: Eukaryota > Metazoa > Arthropoda > Arachnida > Ixodida > Ixodidae > Ixodes > Ixodes ricinus. The sequence goes on along the minus strand of JAZHYW010040563.1, from coordinate 8,174 downwards.
GTACCTAAACAAATCTTTATTAACTGTATTGGGCAGATTTGGTTAGTGCATATAAATTGCTTCTTCTGCTGTGCACACTGTCACCTATTCATATTGGTGAGGTGTTGTGTTTATTCCTTGCAGGTCAAACATCATTTCATAAGCATCTTTACGGAGGCGTCGTCTTCATGGAGACTCTGCCAAAATCGGACGCCGGCAAGATCCTGAGGCAGGAGCTGAAGTCAAGCATAGCGGCTGGACTTGTGCCGTATGATGGATAAAAGCGAAACGTCTGCGATGAGCACCGTAGTGAAACGCACCATTCAGAACGCCAATTAATAGCAAATAAAATATTGGGTTTCCTCGTTAGCGAAATCGATTGCTTGGGAAGCTAGTTACATATTGTTAACATGTTGTACAAATGTTTTTTGTTTTGTCTCCTTCGTTTACTATATGTTGCTCGGATGAATTATAATATCAGCAAGAACAAAGAGGAGACATATGTCGAACTGACCATACATGCTGAATGAGGCTATGTCGACTGAAACTAAAATATAAAAAACACCATGCACTGTGCGACGGTCGGCCAGCCACGACTTCATTCATACAGGTTATGCTGTAGGGGACATTCTTGTCAAGAACACGCAACAACGTTTTGAGACTCCACCGGAACGTTCCAGAGAACAAGCAACAATGACGAAAGAATAAACCTAGACAGGCGGAACTCGAACTTGGGACCTCTTCGTGGCGGCCGCGTCTGGCTTCAAACGCGGCAGTGTAGCACTTTCTTTTTAATTCATGGGATTACAAACAACACTTAAATGATATGAATTGTGATCTGTACATCTGTCTCTTGAACGTGGTTTTGGAGAGACATCTCTTATTTTATAGCGGCATGTCTTGTGTATTTCTCTGAAGTGCTCCGACCCACTCAGCTACCATGTTCAAAGCTTTGTAAGCCCTCTTGGATTGCCTGACAGACGGCAGAAAGTACTCCCTCGACCCCCTTGTCATCAGGGTCTGCATATAATCTTAATTCGATTGAGCTCCACATATACATTTTTCTTAGACCAATAGCAACTTAGCTATGAGAAAGCAATTGCGTACTTTTGTAGGAGCCTGCAGATGCTCATTGAACAAGTCTGATAAAACGACTACACCGTCCAGGTAGCAAAGGTTAGATTATCCTCGTGAAACCCCGTTGCACAGTATTGATCAAGTAGTTTGGATGTGTCAGGCGCATGTGCAGAGACGAAGGGCATTACGTTAAACTGGTAGATGCCGGCAGATGCTATCAAGGCAGTTTTTACAGCTATGTAAATATCGGGCCATGGGTAGATGACGATAAACGTCTCGAGGTTCATCGAAGAAAATAATGAACCTTGAAGAGCGCAGACGAGTGTCGTCAGTCCTGGGAAAGGGGTAGACGCCTTTCGTGGTAATTTTGTTAAGTCACCGGTACATCTACACAAAGCCGCCAGTGACCATCTTTCGTTCCTGGCGAGAACATTAGCCTTAGCCGACCATGGCACAGATAAAGGCTCGCTGATGTTTCTTTCGATTTTTCGGCAATATCTCAACGACGTTTTCATCGACGATCTTAGTTTCTGTGCGTGAAATTCGGTAAGGGCGACTTCGAGTGGGAGATGCTGTTCTAGTTTTTATGCGATCTGATGACCACCGAATTCTGAGCTAGAGGGCGAATTGGAATCGAAGAGTTGTACATATTATCAGAGAAGACTTTTTATATTTTCTTCTTGGTGGGAAGGAAAGGTAGCGTTTACAATTTTTTCGACTTGCAAGGCGATGTTTGGGGAAGGTTACAGTGATCTTGTTGCGTTTAAGTTCAAAGAGCGCAGCAAGTGTGTAATAGGTATGCGTTGTTAAATTGTCCAAACACACGCCACGGGGAATAAGTTGCATCTCAGTGGATGTGGTGGTGACGCAAAGAAAAACCGGACCTTGTTTTGTTTTTGTTTTTTTGCCGGTGCGGTAGGGAAGGATACCAGGTCTTTTTGGCCACGACTCTGGCAGTGATTTCGATGAGATCAATGGTTATTTTAAATGAGCGGTGCGGCACTAATATGTAGATATATCGTTAAGGGGACGGCAAGAAATGACCATTGTGGATCGTGCAGAAATATGTGGGTAAGTTTTGTACGCGTCGCGACTAGGGCTGCGTAGAGCTCAGGTGGTGTCTGCGGCTGGCGCAGTCAATTGATCAATATAGGTGGCCGACAAAAGATCCTATACCAAAATGGTATCTACAGCACGATTGGCGAGCAATGTTAACAAAACGATAAAGAGTCTGCCACGACTATGAACAGGCAACAGCGCAGTAGCCTAGAGATTAACTAGCTGACTTTGCACATGCGCAGAAAATGTCCGGGCACTAAAGGGTTGAGCAGCTTACGTAAACAGCGCGAAGATGCATTAAAAATGTTGAGTTTTGCTGCACCTTTCGCATAATATCGAATACTTGATCTCCTTCGAAGTCAAGAGCCATAAGTCGTAGGGCCATGGTAAAGAGGATTTATGACAGGGGACTGTGGTGCAGTCCGAATTCCACCGTTAAGAGCACGCTGCGCTCCTTTGTTTCACGACGGAATTTCGGCAGTAGAGTCATCGAACGGAAGTAAAGAGCGGTTTTGTCAAGGATAGTGGAGGGGCAGCGGTCAAGTCGGAATTAAGCAGCGTAAAAAGGACGCGTCTTGCGGTGGTCATTGAAATCGCTGGCGGTCAATGCAAAGTGCCGCAGGTTTTGATAAAAGCGGCGTGGAGCGGCGGACAGGGTTGAGCCGGACGCTGAATGTAAGCTTCGGATTCGTGCGGCGACGACAGTAGCGGATGATATAACTCGGGGCGTTGACAGTGGGAACCATACCACGACGGTGGTCTCTGCGCCGATCTTCTGTCCTTCAGAGTTGATCCGTAGCGTTCAGAATGCGATGGATTTTTTTTGTTAGAAGGTTTCACACTGCAAATGTGTAGTGATAAGCGTCATAGAATGAAGATAGAATGCTGGGGAAATCGGTGGGTGCCATGTACGTGAAAGGCGGCAGAGGATGGTGCGAAATGCAGCGCGAAGTTCGTCCTTGATAGCGTGTTCAATATTAGACACCTCGGCTTGCGAGGTTGAAGAGTTGCCCGAGGGGCATGGTAACACAGATGTCGCGTAGTTTGTCTCGAATATTATGTTTAATTAGATTAGAAAAGTCGGTGCTTGTAGTTGTCGCTGATACTACAGGAGCGTTCAAGGGGTCTTTAAGACCAGATACCATCTTGGAGGTATTCGTTGTGTCTGCATTCGACAATACGCTATGTGGAGGTAGCAAGGTGACCTTGGTGCAACATCAGAAAATATGCGCCCGGATTTTTCGACGTCCTACGGCGTAGCTGCGGTGAGAACGACCGCAAAGGCTGAAAGACGTACTCAATGTCTGACGTCAGTAATTTCGGTAAGTGGCTTGGTACCGGCCAGGAGAGCTCGTCCCGCGCACTTTGCCTTTTACGTTCAGGCGTGCCGAAGACGTCTGCGAAGGCGGTGCGTGAACGCAAAACCGAGAGTTTATCTCCTCCTGCGACTAGTTGTCATCCAGTGTAGTTGCTCGCAATTCCACTTCAGAATGTCGTAAGGATCACACTCCCCTGGGACGCCTTTGATTCTTGAGGTTATTCGACCGTTGATACTGCATGAGTCCCTCTATTTTAGTACTGAGCATGTTGTTCTGGGCAGTTGTTCTTCGTCTCTTTTTGATAGTTCTTGGATCTCTGCGAATTTCTCTGATCCCATCCCTAATTTCTTTAACACGATCTCATGTATTATTGCAGAATGTCACGCTCTCCTTCACAAGTTCTTACGCTCTCTCAAAAAAAAAAAGAATGTCGTCTTGCTACTTTTTTGTCCCGTATAATGCACACCAAATCTAAAGTTGACGTGCAGCGCACCGACGTCGAACAGAGGGCCCTAACTTTTGCGAGGGGCTTTATAACGGTGCGAAACAACTTAATAAACAGCAAGAGTACGTATCTGTAGACCGTATAAAACAAAACAAAAAAACACTGAGGTTTTTGTAGTCAAGGCCTAAAAAACTCTGATTATATCTTTTTATAGTCAGTAATACGTTCATTGGATATTTTATCAAGTTGTACTACTCGGCTATCAAGCCACTCGTGAAAGTTGGTACAGCCGGTTTGACGTCACGCGCGCTGTACGTCGAGCTGAAGGTTCGGGGTGTAATATATGGAACAAAGGGAGCAAGAATACACCCTTTTTCTGAGAGTGTAGGTCAGTCCTGATCTTCCATCGTAAATCATCAGGTACTTCGCAAGTTCCTTGTTATCCTTGCTCATATTTGACCAGAAACTAGGGCGATTAGGGAAGGTACACGTCATACAAGTTGTAGCCTCATACAATCAGAGGAATAAAAAAAAAGAAATAGTGTTTGTGTTTGGCAGCACTGCGGAAAATGTTCTCGAAATCAACAGAGGAAAGTGAATATTTCTCACCTGTGGAACAACACAGAGTACATCAGCGTCTGCTATCGATCTCCAGCGCTGCCGAACTGTGATCTCAGTTAGTGTGTGTGCCTGCTTACATGGACGAACTCCGCCTGGTAGTTGCACCTGTGTTCTGATTTCTGACCGTGATATCGACCTCTGCCACCGCGTCCCTACTATAAAAAACCAACAAAGAAAACAACATAATTGTCCGTTTTGTACGGCGCGCGCAAATAAACAACATCCTGGAAAAGACAAAGAAACAAAGGCTGGCAACTTCGAGATCTTGATTACGGTGGCCCTAGCAGTCCCATTAACGTAAATGAGCATCTGACTAAGCAGAACAAGAAACTCCTTAGCGCAGCAATCGCGCAGAAGAAAAAGGTCGGCTGCAAGTTTGTATGGTCCTCCAGTGACAAAGTCTTTGCGGGAAAAGATGTGAACACTGACGCTCTAAGAATTACTTACATAACTGATGTTGACAGAATCGCAAACTAAATCGACTAATACTCACAAATTATAGACCATTGCTATTTTGATGGAAAACTTGCAACCCAGATGTAATTATTATGTCTACATGGCCTTCAATAAAATGTACAAAAAATGAAAATATTCGCAGTTAATATGAACACAAGAAGCCAAAAAAAAGGTAGATAGAGTTGAAGCTTTCTTACATTCTGTAAGTGCAAATCTTGATGCATTTATATTTACTGAAACATCGACTAACGAGCAGTGACAAGACCACCTAAGTTTCAGAGTTATAAACGCGAAATTGTGGTCAGACAAGAAAAGAATGGGTGGAGGCGTAGCAATCTATGTTAAGGACAATTTACGGTACCAAATAATCGACGAATTCTCAAGCAATAATGAAAAACATTGAAAGCTTAGTTATCAAATCATCGAACCCAGAAGTTGTTGCTTTATACAGACCTGTCTTCGGCCAATATTGCTGAATAAACGAATCCGCTCGATAATATATTGAAATTTGTTTTAGGATCTACTTCTGCGTCTCTCACGGTTCTTGGAGATATAAATATAGACACCATTTCCGATTATTCACAAGCCAGAGATTTGCTTAACGAGCATGCCTGTAATAAAGTGATAACACAGAGCCAACTAGGGTGACCTTGAATACTGCAACCTTTCTCGATGTCTCGCATCACGAAACTTAGATAAAAGAATGTTATAGGTGGGGATTATAGTACAAGACATAAGCGGCTATCTTCTGATTTTTTACTCGGGATCTACTCCTGAAATGGCTCATGTAAGAGCAGACTCAGAAACATTTTGGCATCGTACAATAAGCGAAGATACTCAAAGCAACTATAGTTCTCATATAGAACATGAAACATGGGATGACGTTTACGTTGAAAGCGCAACGCTAAAGTAGCCTATTAAAACTTTCTAGTAAAATAAAAAAAACTGCTATGACAACAACTTTTTTTTGAAGGAAACAAAAGTAAGAAATAAAAAATAAAGAAAACCTTGGGGGACTGCTGACCTGCTAAAAATAATAAAAGAAGAAAGATAAGAAGTTCTCACGCCTTTATCAGGCTTCAGGACCTAACCATGCTTGCTGAGTTTAAAAAGGTAAGAAATAAATTGAACTCAGACTTAAAAAAAAAAGGCGAAGTGTGAATATTATCAAAATATATTTCAACGCACTCACGATGACCATGAAAAATATGGGGCACAGTTGACGATCTCACTAACACAAAGCAAGCAAACGACCACGTGGAACATATCGCAATAGATAATCAAAGTGTCTCCGGCAAAACACTTGCCGACAAAATAAATCAGCACTTGTTTATATCGGCAAGTACTCTGAGCATATGATTTCACAGATGAATACACAACTGCCGCTAATCCATCTGCCTCTATAATACTAGCCTTAACGACGCCAAGAGAAGTAAAACAAAATTGGCACAGTCGGCCGTAAAAAAGATTGACACAAGGGAGCGATGGCCTGGCTGGCGATGGGCGACATGGGGCGCTTCGATAGCGTAAGCACGCTGGGGTCGCGATTGCCGGATTAGTCCTGCTCTGGATGCACGGGGGACGTCGACACACCGGCGCAATTCCCAAGCGCGCTTTCAGGAAACAACACAGCGTGACTGCGCACGTGATGTTCTGTTTTACGTCGCTCGGTGGGGACAGCTTGCTATCCTTTTTTTATCAGTGCCTTACCGCAACAAACGACGCCATGATAAACGGCGCTGCCGTGATAAACAGGCCGTGCACGTAAAAAAAAGAAATTGCTACAAACGATAATTATATCTCTCTCGAAGCACCCCTGCTCTTCCAAAAGTGGGAACCGTTCCAGGCCACTCTCGTTTCCCAGTGTTATAGCGAAATATAGCGCACCGCGTGCTGGCAGCTTCACCGCACCGGGCCACGAATCGCCTGAAATGATCTTTTTTACGGCCGACTGTACCAGCTAAAAGAAACCGCCGGTGCACGACGGATTAAAGGTACTGCCTATTAAATATATACCAGCTCTGCTGAGTCCATTACTATCCGACATTATAAACAAGGTGCTTGTAAATTGGTGAACTTTGATGACGAACTAAAATTAGCAAAATTTATTCCTGTATACAAGGGAGGTGGAGCAACTTATATTCGTAATTCCAGACCAATTTCTTTTGTGCCAATATTCTCAAACAATTATGAACGCGTGGTCAATGATACGTTAACTAGCTTTTCCTTAAGTATGACATAATAACGAAAGAGCAATATGGATTTCAGAAACATAAATCAACAGAGCAAGGAAACAATAAAGGACAAAATTGTAGAAAACATTGAAAACAAACAGCTCACGCCTGATGTGTTTTTAGATTAAATAAAAAAAACACTTCGATAAAGTTCAACATATCCTACTAGAAACACTTGAGAGTTTCGACATAAGTGGAATAGCGCTAAAACTAATAAAAAGCTATCTAAAAAATTCGTAACCGTACGTCTCTATTACCAACATAACATCGAGTAAATTGAGAATAAAGCACGGCGTTTCTCAAGGCTCCTTTCTAGTGTGCTTTATTATTTCTGGTTTTACGTGAATGCCATAACGATAATACCAGGCTCACCCAGAGTTCGTAATGGATGCGGATGACACAAATGCATTTTTTACTGGTGTGACTACAGAGTACCTAGAGAATGCTTGCAGTGCAAAATTGGCTACGAGTAAATATATTGAAGCTAAACACAAGTAAGATAAAGTACATAATCTTCAAACCTGTTTGTAAGCGAGACAACAACTGTTTAATAGCATTATATTTGAAAACACCGTTATAGAAGAACTTGCAGACCAAAAGTTCTTGGGTGTCTGGTTTCGCAAAGAGCTCACATGGTCCACCCATGTCAATAGACTGAAGGAAGAGCTTTCTCGAGTTATTGGTATGATACGCGAAATGCAAAAGTTGATACAACTTTGATTAAAATGATGTTACATTATTCTCTGCTTTTATTCTAAGATCAGTTATGGTATGTTGGTGTAGGGTACGACTACTGCATAACCACAACAAACTAAGCGTCCATCAGAAAGACATTCTTCGTATTTTGCGAAAATTAGAGAGGTAATGTAAGAAATTTGAGCGCTCAACCACTATTTGTTAAACATAATAGATTGAAGGCAGACCAGATATGTCGCTTTAGTTATCATAAAAGTTCTACGAAAACAATCGACAGCAATGCATGTG
>JAZHYW010040562.1:0-11261 GCA_037355805.1 Ixodes ricinus | reverse complement strand
CTTCGTTCCAGTTACGTATTGCTAATTGGCTAGCTGGCGTGGGTTACCGCCCGATCCAAAGCGGCTCAGCTGTATTCATCCATCCATCCATCCAGACGCTATTTAATCTGGATCTCAACATGCTTTTTGGTTAGGTGGTGCAGGTCACCGCCCGATTCATGGGGAACAGCCGCCATGCATCCATCGCATCCATCCATCCAACCAGCAAGTCACATGGGATCGAACTTTTGGGGGCGCAATGGGGTACAGCCGGTGTATCACTGGGTCGCGTGTTAACCCACCTGGGACCCCGTTTACGCCGCTTCGCGGCAACAGTCTGCGGATGGCTCCTTAAAACGTATTAACCCACTTGGCCCACCCGTTCACGCCGCTTCGCGGCTACCGCCGGCGGCCCAAGCCCTCTGTCCGCCATTGCACTTTCGAAAAGCCAATTCCGGCGTAGTCACAGGGGCGCCATCTCTCTCTTGTGCGTCTTTACCTAAACAGTCAGCGTTGAGCCAGCGCCCCCCTGCACGAACCCACTCAACGCCGCCACTGTCGGAACTTCCGCTCCCAGCGGGACGAGGAGCAACTGCGTCGTTTTAAGTCGGGCCGCAGCCGACAATACGAGCTAACGGAGCCAATCACGTTGCGCCAAAAGTCCATCGTCATGGCCGCTCGTCGTCTTCGCGCGTACCGGCTGGACCAACCGCGCACTGTGGATGCGTCATATCCAACGCCTTTTGAAAGGTGTTAGAATATTGTCCATGTGCATGGAGACGCGTCTTTGGTTTGGACGGTCGTGGTTTGGATTGGACTGAACTGGTTTCGCCTGGCCGAGGCGCAGTTCCCGTCGTGCTCTTCTAAACATTCTTCTAAATTGGAAAAAAAAATTGTGGTTTAGATGTTCGAAATGTTTTCGATGATACTCAATTGTAATATAGTACGCCGATCGCACTGTGGACAGAGTTGTCAACGACAGGAGCCGTCGGCACGTGTGCGCGAGAACCGCGAACGCATGCCGCAACCGGTCCACGCGATGTAGTATCATCGGTGTGTGACGTCACCTAGATAGGCGGTGTGTGGACACGTAGAAGAAAAAGAAGGAGACTCGAGATGAACGAGATTTTGAAGGGTAGGTACCCGTCTCGGTGTCGAGCGGGTATCGTATGAATAAACCGCTTGTTTGTTTTAAGCAAACGGAAAACGAAACGTCTGTTTGACTACATTAGTAATAACTGCTTCCATGGGCCATGGACATTGTCTTCTTGAGATTTTCTTTGGATTTGGCGTCAAACCTGAAGCGAAAAGGCGCCTGTTCCGGCAGATTTAACAAATATTTATTTATGTATTTTATTACATTTAGCCTGAGGCGTTCAGAAAGCATTATTGCAGGAAAACGAGAGAAGTAAAAATATTTAAATGTATAAAAATAGACACTAGCCTTAATAAACTTGCCTGTCCAGAAGACCTCTCTCCCCCCCCCCCCCCAAAAAAAAAAAAAAATCACAGAAAATAAACATTAATCACTTTCGATTAACAAAAATGACAAATTTATGGATAGAAACATCATAGGAACCTGAGTGACTCTTGGTTCTTATGATTATTTTAAGGTGAAGATTTCAGCTCTATGATGTCCTATGATTTAGATCTATGATGTGATGTACAGTGGTTCACAACCATTGATGTTTCTGCAAACCCCTTGAGGATCGGCAGAGACGATATAGCATCCCCTTCGTGGTGAAGGGAAGGAGAGATTATAGGCTAATTATGATAATAATTTAATAAGTGGATATAACTAACGGCCATGGTGCAGTAGACTTCTCATTGACATACACGAGAAAGCTCCCCGAAAATCGGAAGATTTCTTCTCAATCCGAACTTGACAACCTTATTTGCCGCGCTTTACTTTTCATTGCTTTTATTGCCGCGCTTTCCTGAATAGGCAGGGCTTCGCGGACCCCAAAGGGTTTACGGAACCCCATTTGAGAACCACTGGTGTAGTATATTTTAATTCAGGCAAAAAACAACTAATTGTCTAATACCACGTATAAATTAAAAACTATATATATATATTTTTGAATATTTTGTGCTACTAATATTTTGCGTCTTTGTTTTTCACTCCGTCCATGACGTCGAGGCTACTAGTCCGTCCTCAAGCAACATGCACGAACGAGTTTCCCGAACTCATCTTGCAGCTGCAGCGTTATATTCACTTGTTGTCGTTAAATGGTTCCGTGCGAGAGCGAACAAATTACACACGGGGAAATCTTCTTACTATAAATATAATTACGTATTATAAACATCTCGAAAACCCTAAACCCGGGGAAGAAAAGAAAAAGAAAAAAGAAGGAGGCACACACAGAGATTCCTTTTTTGTTAACAATCTTGGGTTTTTAAGCTGTTTAAAGTCTCCAATTTGCCTCAATGTTCTCTATATGTTTCTAAAGTTAATACCCTTGCGTGAAAAAGATTTCAAAGTAATCACTATCTTCAGTTTAACATGTCTTTACTACCATTTCGTTTTTTCGTGCTGTGTGAAGGCGCCTTTTGCTTTGTTCTCGAAGGGCTGATGTGTAGCTGACAAAAAGAAAATGGAAGGACAGGAAATGCCGTAATTTTCTTCCTTCCAGTCGTCACAATTGTTCCCGCTGTAAATTATTATGTCCACCGAAGGTCGTGCAAACTAAACTTCATTATTCTCCCGGTAAAAAAGAAAAAGGAAAGCACGAAAAGAGACGAAAAAGAATTCGTCCTTTTGAAAATAAGTTTGGTACGTCAGCTTCTAATACCCATGTATATAACCCTATTGGAAACCTAACATCTTGGCCTTCCACAGTTTACCAATACATCTTGACACGTACAGTTAGGTACCCTCTAAAATAATAAATACGATATTAATTATATTACCGCAGAAGATATAGTATACAGTAAGGTACGACAACAGTAAACTCACCGAGTCGATTCCATAGACGTTCGGAAGAGTCATACTAGTGCAGACCCCTGCAAAAAGATATTGCATGTTTTGGCCGGGAACTGGCAAGGCGGAGTGAAGATATCGGCCGAAGACAGTCGGCACGAAGTCCCGGAATATACAAAATGTTTAATATAAATTCGTAGATTTTTGTTTTGTTTTTAGTCGTGAAAGGTACGTTTATGCGGTCTGTGAATGTGAGTTATACAGCGAGTGAGACATAATACAGGAACAATAAGTCGAATGATTACCTAAAATCTGTTCATTAACGTTTCAACTAGTTAAAATGAACATATTGCTTCATCATAGCAAAAAAGAAAAAAAATCTTGAAACTAGGGATCAAAAAAATAAGACAACGCCACACCGTTTTAAAACTCAAGGTTGTTTTTTTCGCACTATATTCGTTCACCAGCTTGCCTGCGCAGAAACCCTTATTTCACGTTGTTCCAAATAGAAATTTCAAGAGCCTCGTCGAAAACCCACAGATGAGTAAATATTAGAAAGACCTTCAGCGCGAGGGAAGCGCGATGGCGCGCTAAGGTTACCACCGGTGCAACAGGCGTAAGGCTTTTTGTGCTAAAACGCGGAAGATAACATCTTGTCCGTCCTCGTCTTTTATGTCCTTCCCTTATTTATATTTTAAGATTATCACCCGCGTTTTCTGGGGCCGTCTACTTGGGGCCGTTTTGGCAGCCGACGGGTCCACCTCCTCGTGCGCCAGCTCGCCTTCACTCATCATCATGGTTGACACGTATGAGGAGCGCAAGTTCGTCTGCTTGTTTTGCAGGGGTTGTGGTGACGTCAGAACGACGCCGAGTTCTGATTGGCTCCGCTTGAAAGGACAGTGGGTAGACCTCAAAGCAAGCTGCCTTGAGGTCTACCCACTATTCTTCAATCAGAACCAATCAGAGCTCGGCGTTCTGACGTCATCACAACCCGTGCAAAAGAAGCAGACGAACTTCCGCTCCCGCATAGGAATCGTGCACCAGACGACGCTACTTATACGGCGTGCAAGTCGTGTGTTTGTTTACCTCCGACCTCGACCAATGACGATGTTTGCTTCGCTGCCTCGTCATCGCGCGTTATCTACGCGTTCCCTATGTTGCCCTTTGATTGGAGTGCTCCTCCTTGCGTTCCGACGCGCCAAAGACGCATTTTAGAACATTTGCTCGCCGTATTGTCGCCAACTACTGCGGCAGACGCAGCCGATCTTGACGCGAAAGAACGCGACCGATCTGGGAAACACTGCCTCCGTGCACAGAGGCCCATTCACGCACTCGCGTTTGCTTACGACCGTGCTCTCGCGATCTCTTACGAAGAGAAGAACCCACTGGCACGCTGGCGCCATCGATGAAGTGACCTTAGAACTGCAATTCACTAGAGCGATGATCTTTGCAGTATTTGCGAGATCGAGATGCACGTGCTACATGCAGAAGTTGTCGTTCATAAATTATACAACACTGTCAGGAGTTTTCCAAGCCAAAAACAAAGCACGATGCGATAAAAAAGAAAGAAAATAAATGGTCGTTTATAACATTGTCACAAATTTTTCAAACCAAAAACAAAAAACGATGCCTGAAAAAAAAAAAAGGAGATATGCTAAACTGCAAATGTTTCACGGCTGCCCGAGAGATGGCGCCAGCGTGTTTTCTCGTCGTAAGAGATTCTAAAGGCCCGTTCACACACTTGCAATCGAGTAAGATCTACTAAGACAAGACAGGCTTTTAAGCCTCTTGCGCAAGCTTTAGGACCAGCTCCGCAGCGGCGAATCTGGTCCTGAGCCGTCGCAAACGGTATTGTATCAGTCGGTCTTACTCGGCTGCAAGTGTATGAACGGGCCTTAAGAGGTATTAAGGCGCACGGTCCTAAGCAGCCGCGAGTGTGTCAGCCAACCTTGAAAAGACGTACTAGGGTGAAAGTTCATCACTTAACGAGGATTCGAGCCGGTGGTACGTCACGTGAAAGCGCCCTACGCCAACGAGATGTGAAAAAGCGCAAATGATTAGGAAGAGAAGAAGGGGACAGGACAGAGCGCTTACTTACAACTGTAGTGTATTGAAAGAAGTAGAAAAGGACAAAAAGGAGAGAATCATGAGTGATAAAGAATCATCGAAAGAAGAAATAAATAGAAAATGACAAAAATGAATCGGTGATAAAGAAGAAGTGAAGAAGTGAAAAGAACGAAAAAGAAAGCATAAGAAAGGGGAAAAAAATAAACGCATTGAGAGCATTTGAAAAAAAAAAGCTTCCTTTTTGTCCTTTTCTATTTCTTTCAATACACGCCAGTTGTAAGTAAGCGCTCTGTCCTGTCCGTCACTTAATAAAACGTCACCTCTCTCTTCTGTCGCCTTCTTCTCTTCCTAATCATTTGCACTTTTCACATCATGTTTAACCAATAAGCCCACCACTTAATTTTAGTACGGTAACAAATTGGACTGTGCCGCACTTCATAGCAAGGTCCACAGAGGATGCATTTCTGTTGTTGCGAATCCTTACCTTCGTCAAGTCTCTCTGTTTTCGCACCTGCAAGCAAGGTGAAGACGTTTAAATTATGTTCTAAGAGTTTCCGCATATTTCTGAGTTTGAAATTATTTATGTGTAGAGTGTCCACAATGTATTCCTGCTTCCTAAGACGAGCCGCAAAAATATGCGCCAGCCCGTAGAAAGCTCGAACCTCCACCAAATGTGCATTTAGGTGATGCATTCTTACGTGGTGAATTTTGATCTGGTGAATTTTCAAAGCGTCGCTATCTTCGTGTGAAAAATGATCCCAAAACCTTGCCAGGATGTTTTCGCAGACGACCGAGTTTGCGATGGCTGTGACGCGTGGCGCCATCTGCCGATATGCGAAGCGGGCAGTCTGCATGCTGCACCTATCGAGGGATGGCGCGGAGGGTTACAACCGTCGCTAAGTCGGTCGTCTGCGAACATGTCCGTCTTTGACCTTAAGTTGATCTCCTTTTTCACAGAACGGTAGCAACGCTTTGGCATTTGCCAGTGGCGTACTAACTTGTTTTTAAGCGGGGGGGGAGACCAACCTCCCCCCACGGCATGGGGGCGGTGGCCTTGGTATCCCTTAGGCGCCGCCGACCAGTGTTTGCCCTGCCCAGTGGTGGTGGCTGTTTGAGGGGGTGGGGCGTAACACATGCCTTGCCCCCCTCCCCCACTCTGAGAACTGAGGGGGCAAGCGCCCCCCTTTGCCCCCCCCCCCCCGGTTGGTACGCCCATGGCATTTGCACATTCAGTGAAACTGGGAGCTCTCTAAGTACAGGCGCCGATTTTTTCCCCTGGTTTTTGAGCCAGGTTCATTGTGGAATCATCTCCTACCTCCGGTCCTCCGGGACTGGACGGTACAGCTAACCCATCGTCATCGCTAAACCCCTTTCCCCTCCCCCATGCCACACGAGGCCCAATAGGCCAGGGTATGGTTCACATAATAAACGTTTCAATCAATCAATCACACCCAATATAACGAGTTAACCCAAATCACTTGACACGAATATCTTGCGATGATCACATATCGTAAATCAATCATGCTCTTTAAATAGTTCTAAATTCAGAACTACAAAGTGACAGCTCAAAGCTGTGAGCTACAGCGCGTCCCCGAAAAGAGAATGACAAAGCTTTTTTTTTAATTTTGTTTCTTTGCGGCTGGCGCCCTTCATCTACACGTATTCGTTTTTTTTTTAATTCTTTATTGATAATTTTTGGAAATAACATACTTTTTGAACTAGATAGCTACAAGCTCTGAAACTTGTGCCAAATATGCGACGTGTGAACTGAAGAAACAGCAGTGAAACAAATCTGGCATTTGTTTGGCAATTTATGCCAAAGGTTGCACTCGAAAACCGAATTACCAATAGTGAAGCCTAACTTTGATGGCACTTGTTTGGTGATGTAGGATCTAAAGATGTCAGATGACAACCCAATACCAGACGCGAAGCTTAAATTTGGCCGTTGTAAAGCCAAGATACCCAGACTCTGGCCAAACAAGGTCAAGTTTGGCTATACCTTCGCTTCTTCGGGCTTTTAAGGCCGTATACATTTCCAGACGAAAACCAAATTTTGGCCCAGAGAATTGTGCTACCTGTGTCCACATAGTTTCGAGCAACACTTTTGAAAAACAAGTATTGAAACTCACCCCTCCGAGCTTCTGTGAGACAGCTCAAACTCAGGCATAGCGCAACGGCGAGCAGAAGGGTCTTCATGGCTCCACCTCTTGCACCGGGAAGCGTAGTCCTGTGTGGACACTCTTCCAAGCTAAACGATTTAAATACTCTACCTGGCGCTTAAGCTCAGTGCGCTTGTTTTCGAACGAAGTTGGTACCATTTGACGTACATCCGGCTCATTTCATGAAGGCACTGGTGTAGGTCATAGAACGCAGGGCTCCTGAAATACTGCTTCCTCTAGAGAGCACGTGGCGGTCGTAAAACAGTGAGTTGGGCGACATGATGAATTTTGTCGCTTGAACCCTTGTTCGTTTCCTGTGTGTTCCGCTCAAAAAACCATGTGCAGTGTTTTCTACATTCCTAACCTCTTTGCCTTTCTCTCTCGCTCTCTGTCTATCTCTGCACCATGTGAGAAAATTATTAAGGACTAACGAATAAATAAGTTGACTGATTGATTAATCAAATTATCTTTGGGGCTTCTAACGCAGTACACAATATTCCCCTTGAAACAATTGGCGAGATCGAACCAGGGGGACGCATTGTCCAGCTTTTTTCCCACAGCTCGGTGTTTAGCCAACACGAAGTTTCTGGACTGGATTCCTTGCGTCACATCCCCAACTTTTTGGGACATCAGCGTTTGGCGGATGTCCAGCCACAACCGAACAACACCAAGCATCGCAATGTTCCCGGGAATGTTTTTGATGACAGTCATAAAATAACCCGTTTGTTGTCCCCATACTCGGTGTTTACTCAACACAAGGCCTGTGCACATGCCCAGAGGACTTACGGGCATGCCCATGCCATCTTCTACAATAGAGCGCGGGGCACAGCTTAATGTAAAAAATACTAACAATCGACGAAGCGACGTTAAGTGCCGGATCCATTCTCAGAGAATGCGAGCTTGACCCACTTCGGCTTTTGTGCTGAGATGGGACCGTGCATGCTGCATTGTTCGTGCAGGCCCGAGTGGAAACAAAAGAGCCCCTCCTCCCCCTCACCGGAGAACACGAACTCCAGCCGAACGCTGACGCCGCGTTCGGTTATGTCGGCCGAGCTCTGAGTCATTGTATTTGTTGTCCCCATCCGTGTAGTTCTAAAGTTAACCGCTTGGGGCGTCACGGTCGCCCCTTCTCCCCAATAGCTTTTATTCCACTGCTCTACAGTTTTTGTTGTTTTTTTTTGCATCGAATCACATTCACAAATTTATCAATTTCTGCTTTTCTTGGCAAAATATCGTAAAGTTCCCGAGGTCTGTAATTTCCTGGGTATCTTAGAACGCAAATCAAATGAAATAAAGTTTTGGTATTTTTTTTGAAATATTTTTTTTATTCCATAATATGTCCCAAGAAGTCGACCAAGTTTTTCTCGATCAAGCCAATACCACCTAGGAGACAAGGTTTACGCGGGACGTCATCGTTAGTACCCCCCCCTCCCCCAGGCGGCAAACATGCTGAAGCTGAAGTGAAATATCAAAGCGATAAAACGGAGGACAGGGAGTCAGGAGCACATGGTGGGTGCTAAAAAATTCGACGAGAGTACGCCGCGAAGCGGCAGACGCGTCCGTCTTGCGTTGCGGTGCGTGCTATAGCGTCGCGCTCGTTCTCGTTCTGAGACGCTGCGAAACGCGCATTCCGAAGTATGTTTGGCATACCCAAGTATTTACTAGTGATGAGACAGGATCTCGCCGAACTTCAGATTCGGCAAAGTTCGGCACATACCGGACTTTTGAAGGAAAGTTCGACAAAGATTCAGAAAAAAAGTCGGCAAACGTCTGCGCACGCGCGAGCGCGCGACGGGGCTATGGATTGCGAATGGACACCGTGTGGTCGTGCGGTCACCATTGTAAACGCCCTACAGTGCAGTACTGATACCAGTGGTTCCAGTGGTACCGGAACCAGTGGTACCAGTGGTTCCGGCTAGGTGCGGATTAGGCTTCATGGTAACTGCGTGTTTGTCAGCCTTCGTGAGTGTAGTTCTCTCCAATATTTTCTGCTTCAAGAACAGAATATCGACCAGGAATTGACGCAGCCCACTGCGAAAGTGACGATGATGCGGTACATTCTGAATAACGTGATCATTTGACCTTTCCAGTGATGCAATGAGGTAGATGCAATGTTGACTGACCAGTACTTTAAAGCACTCCTCGCTATTATAGCAATTTTGTTTTCGGCTCACAAGTAGTTTGTCCCGGAACAAAATAATACTGTTTTCACTTAGCGTTATTTCGCGGCTTTCATCTATCCGCATAAAACTAAACACAGAACGGTCGCGGTCGACGATGTACACCTGATATTCCGAACCCTTCCCATCTTCCTAAACGTCCGCGTGTCTCCTAACATCAGAAACTGGCATATTAAAAGTTAAAAACGAGATGTTGCGAATATTGGACGCACACTCTCATGCAGAGCTGGCGTCAAGAGACTCAATGCAGAAACATGCATATTTACAAGAATATTTTTTATCTCTTCCGATGAAGGCTCAGCCTTCATTTTTTGCACGAAGCGGTAACTCGCAGAGAAGGTAAGAACAGAGTGTTAGCGCCTTTATTTTAACAATGTGTACACACTTGCAGGCTTGCGCTGGTGAAGCCTCAAAACTAAAACTCGCGTATCGCCACTTATCGTGACTGTAGCCGCTACTACCCAACCTTGTTGCCACACAACTTCTGCAAAGAAATTGCTCTAAAATTGCCAGTAAACACACAAAGTTGACACATCATTATCTTGCAGATTATCACCTTATTTAGTAATTATTGTGCCAATATGCATTAAAAAAAAGCCTAAAAACGTTTTTCTTTTTCGCCCTCAAAAAACGAAATATTAACTTTTAAGTCTGCTACAATGTATTGTTTGCCGAATCTTTGGAAACTTCCGGCAAAACTTCGGCATTGCGGAATTTCGGTGCAAAATTTTCGATTATGCCCATCATTAAATATTTTAAATATTTGCAATCTTGATTATGCTTGAATGTTAATGATAATGTGGTATCATGTTTGAAACAGATAATGTGAACTTTGTTACTATGTCGTTCTTTCTTTCCATTTTTATAGAGTTATTTTTATATTGTGCTTTCGCCTCCATTGTAAAATCCTCGCTCATGTATTGCATCCGTAAGGATGTCTTTGAGACTAAATAAATGAAATGAGCAAAAGCAAAGCCAAAAATTTCTTTCTGTGAACAAATTGTTTTTCATCGGAATCTACCGCAGGAGAAGACGGTTAAGGGGTACACTAGAAACAAAAGGGTGTATCTTCCGCCGCTTTTTGTCCCATATAATACACCCCCCAAACTTCAATTCGACGTACAGCGCCCTATAGTCAAACAGACGGCCCCAAATTTTACGAGGGGCTTCATAACGGTGTGATATAACTCTTCAGTCGCTAAAAGATCGTATCGGAGACCACATAAAGAAGACACTGAGTTCTTGCACTAGGACTCAAGAAAACCCCGATAATTTATTTTGTAGTCAGTGATACGCGCATTGGCTATATTAATAGAGCTGTACCAACAATGGCTATCAAGCCCTCGTGAACCTCGGGCCGTCCCTTCGACCAGCGCAGGGCAGCTGTACGTCGAACTGAAGTATGGGGGTGTATTGGGACAGGGTGTAATAGCGCACCCTTTTTCTGATGAGTGTATTCATCACGGGGGATGCTTTTTCTGGGTGGGACAGCCAGGGACTCCCTCCCCGACTCAAACATTCACACGAACGGCGGAGAGCAAAGATGGATGTCAGTGTTATCGGATCGCATTTAGCGATCGCCCTCTTGACGATGGCGACTTTGTGCGCGCTGGCAGAAGTATAGATAAAGGGAGGGCCATACGTAAAACGGCAATACGCGATTGTGGCAGCTTAGCGCTGTTAGATGCAAGAAAACACGACAACCGCTACGCGCAAAAACAAAAACAAAAAAAAAAAAAAACATGTGGTTGTTAAAAACCAACAAGTTTATCTAAGAGGGGGCGCACCTCAGAGCCCCATGAGAGAATACATGAGGTTTTTTGCCAACTTAGAAAAATTCTCACATAATAACGGCTGCGCTGATGCTTCTTGAAAATTTCGGCTTCAAAGACATTGAGGCATTATCGAGACATTCAATGGAACAAATGTTTTATTATAAATTTGATTATATTCTTT
>JAZHYW010040561.1:0-20789 GCA_037355805.1 Ixodes ricinus | reverse complement strand
GAAACCCACGTTTTCTAGCGTATCGCTGTCACACAGATATACGGCACATATGTGACTATCTCTTAAAATTTAGTACTGTATGTCTTTGTCCTGAACGCTCACGTTCTCGCATAAAGCAGTGAAGAGCTTCCGGGAATTTTCAAACACATGTTTCTTTTTATGTCTTGTGTTTTCTCACCTGTACATTCCGAAAAACTGATTTTTTCTGCATTCTCTCTTTTTTCATTTTTTTCTACTTTTTTTTTACTTTCTTTTTAACGAATTAGTCTGCTTAGCCCCATCACCCCTAAGTTACGTTGGTGCATATAAATGTTAGCTTTTCGGGTTCGGTTCGCTAATTTCGAGTAAAAATGTTTCATATTTAATTGCTTGACTATTTTCCGTGCCACACCCCCATCCTCCATTTATTTTAACCTTTGTACAAATTTCAGTTTCCTGTAATTTCCCCCCTTGCTCTCTAGGGACGACCAGCTCAATCCCCCCCCCCCCCCCGTCTCTCCTTATTTTTGTTTGTTTCCATACTCTCCCAGTGCCAATCTGCCCACGATTCTTTGTCCTCTTCCAATCCTGGATTGAACCTCCTGACCTCGGGCACAGTAGCCCATTGGCAAAAGATAGTCCAGGCACCTTCATCCCTTTCCCATATGCCCCTGACCACTTCCTTATATATGGCAATTCCACGATGCTTTGAGTTTCATGATAAATAATTTACTTTCCTTTTCCTGATTATATTTTCTTCGTGTCCCTCTAGATATTAGAGCGCAGCTCTTAGCCGACCGTTTTTTGG
Source organism: Ixodes ricinus (assembly GCA_037355805.1). Classification (NCBI taxonomy): domain Eukaryota; kingdom Metazoa; phylum Arthropoda; class Arachnida; order Ixodida; family Ixodidae; genus Ixodes; species Ixodes ricinus. The sequence goes on along the minus strand of JAZHYW010040561.1, from coordinate 20,002 downwards.
CTTGAGCGCCGACGCCGTCGGAGTAACCGCGTGTTGCATTATGGGACGTTTCCCATAATGACGTCACGAGGGTTACTCTCGTGAGTGTTACAAGGGTTACCCTCCCGAGGGTCACGAGGAGCTTACCCTCACGAGGGTCACAAGGGTTACCCTCACGAGGGTTACCCCCACGAGGGTCACGATGGGTACCCTCACGAAGGTCACGGGGAGTACGAGGAGTTGCCCTCACTAGGGTCACTAGGGTTACTCTCACGAGGGTCACAAGAGTTACACTTAGGAGGCAGTCAGGGAGTGGTTACCCTCACAAGGGTTACCCTCGTGACATCACGTGTGACGTTATGATAGGAAACACGTGACTATGACATCACGTGTGACATCACGTGCCATCACACGCCTCTAACATTGCCAATATCAAGGCTAAATTTAGAGGGAAATGTTTCCCCTGGTAAATTTGGCCGGAAAATATTCCTGCAAAATTTGCACCTCGTGACGACACGTGTGAGGTCACGGAGGGTAAAATCCTTTTCCCACTAAATTTAGAGGAAAATTTTCCCAACTAAACTTAGCGGGAAATATTTTCCCCGCTACGCTTAGCGGGGAAGAAAGAGGGGCATACCCTCCCCCTTCGTACCCTCCCGTCCTCCCTCCTCAAGAGCTGAGCTCTAATTTGGCGTTACAGAAAATTGTAAACGTCTTTAAATTTTTTTTTCCTTCGCGCATTTGGGGCGACCAGCGGATATTTGTATTTTTCTACATGGCTTATTACGATGTCTTTGCACTTTCAGGGGTTTCTCTCCTTCCTCGTTTAAAACACGCTTGCTAAAGACTTGTCATTACTGAAACTCAGTCCCAAAATGTCCCCTTCCTCTCCACACACCCCAGTTAAGTCCGACAATGTATTTGAGATATTCTATCATCAGGACTATGTATTATTACCTTCTCGAAAGTCGTCCTCTTTGTTGTGTAATCTCTGCACAATTGCGGACGCAAGCGCAAATTCCTTTGCGTTCAATTCTACCTTGGATGCACGAACCCTCGTGCACCCGGAATAAATGTCAGAGCTTTCCCGCTGGAGCCACCAGCAAGTTTAGTGGCGTCCGACGGCGAACAAAGTGTTGTCGCATTGTAATTACTGCTCCCTTCACGAGCCTCTCCGCTGACGCAGTGGCTCATGCTTCGCGCTCTCAATCCATCAGGTCTTGGGTTCGATTCCCCTTGGAGGACGTTCAGCGCTTATGTTATGTCTCGTCAATTTATCCACCTCCCACTCTCTCTCCATGCGCGCGTTGCGAGAGCAGAACGTTGTCCCATGAGGGTCTGCCGAAAAAAATGACATCGCATTTAATGCGTAACAAAACAAAACCAACAATCTTCCTAGAATGCCGTGTTTCTCAAAAGAGAGGGGGTGAAAATTCACCTGAACATTTTCCAAGAGAGGAGAATCCACTCTGATCCAGATTCGAATCTAGTGAATATTTAAGTGTGTACTTAGAAAAGACCACCTAAAGAAATTAAAGCATGTGAACAGCCTTCTCCATCTCCACGTCGCGTCATCCACTCCGATGGCGCTAAACTCAGCAACTGGACCCGTGTCAAATTCCGAGCGCCTTTCGACGCGGCCCAGCCGATCGCTGACATAGCATTTGGGGTCCAATCTCTGTCTGCGCTCGATCTCACTGGGATGACGTCGAAATTCTAGTTCAACGGTTTTGACTCTCCTAGATGGTATCGTCTCAACACGAGTCTAGAATGAAAAATTACCGTTTTTCCCCAGCAACTTCTTGAAAAGAAACTGACGAAAATCCTACGCTTCCTTCAACCCGGGTACACCCGCTTCAAAGAAAAAGATCAAGCATCACCCCACGAGCCGCGTCGCGTTTTTAGCCGAGCCAACCAACTTTGCGGTACAAGAAACCGGCACCAAGTCCTCCCTTCTCCTTCCGAACCGGAACCGGAACCGGAAATCCACGCCTCCATAAGAAGATGGAAAGGAGGAAAATAGAGAAAGAGGCGAAGGGGGGCGTTAGCAGTGTCCATGGATCTCTCTCTCTCTCTAGGGCGGATTCGACGTGTGCAAACGGCACGGCAGCGCCCCGAACGGCCGAAGCACACACGACGCTGCAACGGCCGCAACGCCTGCAACGCGCGAAGGAGACCGTGCGTGCTCGTTAACGTAACGGTCGTCGCACGTGCCAAATCCTTATCGCGCTCCTTCTTGGCGACTGCAGTTCGCAGTGACTCTGCACGTTCTCGTTCTTCTTGGTGCTCTTGTTGTTGGCGTTTTGTTGTTTTATGTTACTGTGCTGGGAATGAAGTCCCTTCACGAGGGGCTGCCGCGACCGCTGACTATCGTCAAACTAGGATCTGCTCCTAAATGGGCTGCGCACCAGTTTTGCTTGAGTGTGCGTCTCGGTGTCTCGACTCTTGCTGGAAGACAGCCGAAGGGGGGATGGTAGGTTGACATATGATTCAACTTGATTTTGAAATTATTTCAGCTTCACTTTATGCGAGCGACTTCAAGCTTTCCAGGTTGTTTCTGTTTTGTCTCTGCTTGCTGCTTACAAAGTGTTATAGAAACACCAAAGTAGGTGCCATTCATTAAAGAAAATATTTATGACCGTTTTTACTTCGGTTAAATCAATGTTATACAATTTAATGCTAATTGATAAATTGACAAATTTAACTAGAGCTATGAAAACGCTTCCGATTATTCCACATACAGTGGGATTTCCTCTGAACCAAAGAATAACAATTGCGTCCCATTTCTATTTTTATACGCCTGTGGTCCATTTTTAAGCTCCATTGTGAAGAGAAACATATTATTAAATAAAAAGCTTTTTAATGAAATCGTAATAACAAATTTCAGTAAATATTATTAGGCATACAGTAATAACTGACAAAAGATCTTTCCGACAGCTCCACTAGTTGCGGAGAAAATGTTCCTTCGATGTACACAAAATGTTTTTTTAGAAATTGCAATTGAAAGAAGATAATAATCCCAGGAGAAGGGAACAAGCTGGAACAAAGGATAAAGACAAGTCCTCCAAACACAGCTAAGTTTGAAGATTTTGTGTTTGTCCTTTGTCCCTACTTGTTCCCCTTCTCCAGGAGTGTTTATCATCATTCTTGTCCTGCTCGCTTGCACCTTTGCATTAATTGCAATATGCAATTGGAAGTTTGGCTGCTCACCCGCAATCCTAAAACGCGCCTGGTGCAATAGTGCTCGGCGTCATTCCTTTTTCATTGCCTCGTGAAGGCTGTCCTGGCACTCGCCTTCATTTTCCTTCTTTTCTTTCTTTCCGCAGAGGCCCGAAGGTCCACTGTTTGTGATTCGGATGTTGTCCATCCGGTTCAGGGTCACGTCACAAACACTCCTGGTGTTACACCCAAGGCCTGGAGCACTTCTTTTCTTGCTTTGATGTCATTGTAGAACACAATTGCGTCGTAGACAGCCAGGAGTTCACTTGGACGCACGAACGAATGTTGTTTTTGGACACCTACACCAGATCAAGTTCTTCAGCGACTCATTTGCATACCGTGCGTCCATGAAAGGTCCATAAAACGCCCATTGCGTCAATGAAACATCCACCAAACGCAAAATGATTTATACAATATGTTTTTCATAAACCTTACGCACAGTAGAAAAACAAGTTTTGCTGCGTTTTTTCTTACGTGTTGAGAGCAGAAAAATTGATTCAAACGATGTCTCCGTAAAGTCACGCATATTTTGAAGTGCGGATAGGTGTAGTAAGCACAACTTTTAAATGCCTTTTATAACTCACTCAAACATGCTCTTTAGAGGACAGGTTCTACAAGAACCCTGTTATGTTCCTAGGTAAAAATTAAGAAATCGCTTTTCGGTCAATTTAACCTCAAGCATGACGCGGAATAGGCCATTACCAATATTCCCCTTTCGCGCGCCGCCATCTTGGTCGACCGGGCTGTGGAACACGTTTGCAACATGTCGCAGTAGAGATTTTCTTTTCTTTTTTCGCTGGAAATCAGACGCGGCGCGTCCATTTATAATCTGTTTCGTTCTGAAGTCCGAACGAGCCAGAAACTTGTTGCAACACAAACAAACGCAAACAAAAATGTAATATCTCAACGCGGTCTTCGGCTTGGTTGGGTCAGTTTGCGGTAACCCGCGCATAGAAGCACAAAGAATCTCGGGATCTATGCGCTTTTCAATAAGCTTGATTGGTTCGTAGAGCTCGTGGCTCTAACTTAAAAAAACAAAAATACACCATCTTCCCGAGGGGAACCATGGGGTGATGCGGAGCATCGCGGATCGTAATTAATTTATTCCCTTCTTGACTGATTTCTTTTGGCCGGCCGGATTTTGGGCTGCGGCGGACGCGAGCGGCCGAGAAACGCTCAGCAGACGACAGCCGCAGAGTTGCAGGGAAAGCCCACCCACTGGAAAGCCCTGGCGTGGCGCTGCGACCCGCGCGCGCCAAAACTATCCTCCTTTCACTCCTCCGGGGGAACGCGCGCTACCGCTGCTTATATTCACACTTGAAGGAGAGGGAGACTAGAGGAGGAGAGTTGCGCATGCGCGCGCGGTGTGAGTAGAAGCGAACGCACGCGAAGTGCACGCAGCTGGTAGAGAGAGAGAGCGGAGAGAGTAACGCGCAGCTGTTGGAGAGAGGGAAGGAGGAGAGTTGCGCATGCGTAGTGTGAGTGCAGGGACTACGACGCCGCGGGACATAGACCCGAGGCAAATGATGCTTCGCATTTAAAAGATAGTGGGTAATCTTGTTTTTCGCAATTTCGCACGCTTTTGTGTTACATTTGACGGGACTGTGCCGCGGGCGTCAATGCACATTGTCAGTTGGTTATGCGGAGAGCAAGTCATCTTCTTCTTTCACAGGAGTTTCGGTGACGTCAGAACGACAAGAGCTCCGATTGGCTGTGATTGAAAGCATAGTGAGTAGACCTCAATGCTAGATGCCATTAAGTCTACCCACAATTGTTTACTTTTTTCAATCACCCAATAAGAGTTAGGCGTTGTAGACATCATCGCAACGTTTGTGCAAAAAAGCAGACGAACGAGCAGTTCGCATACAGCAGTGTTTTTGTGTTGTTGCTGTTGTTGTGTGTTTTGCACAAAAAACGCAAGCAATGCGCGCGTGTTTGCGTTTCGTGTGCTCTTCCGGCCCGTGTGAAATGCTGCAACTTGATGTGAAATAAAACAAACAAGTTTCTTGTCCTGTACAGCTTTTTCTATAATTATATTATACGCTGTATGCGCCTATTGCTTTCAAACTGCTCTGGCTTGTTTCGTCGTACTTCATACCGAGCAAGCACAATCCAATATACTTTGGATAGCGTTTGAGCAGCACAACCAAAGAGCGTGGTTTGGCATAATTCAATTTGTGAATACTCTTCTCAGAAAATGAGGAGTGAAATTCACAGAAAAACATATTTATATCATATCGTACACGTTGGGTTTATTCACAAAGTAAATGCTTTCGGCGATAAAAATTATTCCAACCGCTACATGCAGCAAAGAAAGCTCCAAAAACTTCCCCTCGTATTAGCGGAAACCGCATATTTTGTTTCCTTAATAAAATACTCATATATCGCTCACGCACGAAATTTGTTTTTATGTTTAATTATTTTGATATTAGGGACACCACGTAAACAAATTAGGGTCTAAATTACACAAAATACAAACAAGTCGGCGGCTCCAATCCAATAGCGTTCCAGCCATTCCAACCCGATGTAATTGAAAGCATTCTAGTCGAAAATGTATTCCCATGTAAACATGAAACAATGTAAATAATTACTCTGTTATGCATTGCGTGTAAGGTTTCAAAATTTGAGGATAAAAAAATAGGGAAGAAATAAAGCGGCTAATGAGATCAAACCGCAAACCGCAATATTTGCCGCGAGATCCACTTTGTAGAATAGAGAGCGATATATGGCTGGAAATGCTAGGGAATTAGGGAAGCAGTGAGAGCGATAGACAAAAGTGAGGAGAGAAAGCTGAGATATCGTATTATGGCAGAAATAGAAAGAGAGGAAAAAGAAGCAAATTAATGAAATAGAATTCGCATAAAAAGCTCGCAATATTGGCAGCGAGCTCCACTTCGCAGAACATGCAGCGGCGTTCGGCTTGAAACGCTAGGAGATTAGGTAACCAGTGATAGAGATACAAAGAAAGACCGGGTATTATAGCGCGAAAAATAGGATCCGGTTAATGGCGAAGAATTCACATTAAAAACCTGATTATTGGCAGCGAGATACACTTCGTAGAAGATGCAGCTTTGTATGGCTGGCGACGCTAAGACATCAGGAAAGGATAAGAAAAACATTGATAGAAAATGGGCGTATTATAACAGAAAGATTGAAAAAGGAGCAAAACAATAGGAAGGAACTCGCATTAAAAAATGATTCTGCCGAGGAGAAGGCCATATCGCTTCGCGCGCGCAACCAGCTAACGCGCATCGACTTGGAATCGATTCGAAATCTCAGGAAACACGACACGCCCTCCCATTCCTCTTTTTTTTTTCTCCCCTAAAACGTGAAACGAGAGAAGACGACTGGATACAACATTTTTGAGACAAAAAAAAAGAAGATAAGCGTTTAACGATGTTGTTCCTTCCTTTAAAAAAAGAAATCTTCTTCAAATTACTGATTGATCCAAAAACAAAACAAAAAGATGTGAGAAGCAATCGAGATTAACGAAAAGAGGTATCGAATTCGTTTCCCCCTCCCGCCCCCCCCCTCTCTCTCTCTCTCTCTCTCTTTCCCTGTTCATCCACTCAAAAGCCACGCGAAAAAGCAGGTCCTCCTTTTTGTGAAGCTAAGGAGGTTTGGAACCGAGCTCAAACAACGAAAACGAAAATCGGGCGCAATTTAATCGACACAAAACTGCGGCTCATTCGAGAGCGCGTACAGCCCGGAAACAATGACTCGACACGATGCAGTCTTTTTTTGTTCCGTTACGTGCGGATTACATTAACGTGAGCCGCCGCACGCGTCGACGCAGCGTTCGCCGCGCGCGCCAAACGCGTCAGTGCACGCAAGGCAATGAGGACAAGACACGCACAGGCATTATGCCGCTGTACCTTATTTTGTTTGTGTGGGGGAAGGGGGAGGAGATGGTTGAAATACGCAAAGGAAACGCTGAATGCGATAACGGTTAACGCGCGCAAAAAATGACAGAAGCACGTGCGTTCGTGTGAGAAACTTCGTGCGTGACTAAAAGAAAAGGTGCCTTTGTGAGGGAAGCGCATTTTGTGTTGCTTTTGCATTGGAAGCTTTGCGTGAGCTCGGGTGCGCTCGTGGCGGCAGCGCCCGCGGCAGGAGTGTGCGTAATCGAAGGAATCGTGTAAGCGGGTGGGCTGAATAAAGGAATGTTTCGTCGTGTGTCGAAGAAAACGTTAATCCTTAATCCGGGGATTAGAGGCGGCGGCCGGCGTGCCAAGTCGGGCGGAAAATTGTTCGCCGGGAGAAAAGCGTCGCGGCGACAAAGCCGAAGCTAATCGCTTGTGAAGAAACGGTCGTGTATTAGGAAGAAGTGGGCTGAGGGGAGGGGGAGGGGCGGGGTCTATTCAGGTGCTAGCTACTTGTGAAAGAAGCGTCTGTTTAGTTGTCTCCGATTACAGGCTACAAAAAAAATAAAGCGCCGTTAACTTTGCTAGAAATGTTGTTACAAATCTAAAGCCGAAGAGTGGCGGCATGTCGAAAGAAAACCAAAACCGAAAATAAATTAAGTCATTGTACATGTATAATCCCGTTATGTTTCCTTTGATTATTATTATTATTATTATTATTATTATTATTATTATTATTATTATTATTATTATTATTATTATTGCACTTCTGCTACCTCATAGAAAATATTTATATATAACAGCAATACAGCTTATTCTGTACCGAAGTGCTGAATAGTGTGAAGTATAGAATTTGCAACACCTAGAATTCAGTCTGCCTCAGGGCGGGTTTGATATTCATAGTAACCCGAGACAGAGAAATAATAGAGGAAAAAAAAACAGAACAACTAAGTCTCATCAGAACTTTGTTGTTCTGTCCGTTTTCTTCTCTTTTTTTAATTCTTACGCTGTCTCTAGTTTATAATGAGATGTCGTTCATCAGCTGACCTGCGTTTTTCTCTTTCTTCACGCGGCTGATATCTCACCTCTAGACGGCCTTCAATGTGCGTCGCGAAAAGTACAATCTACAGCGAAGCAATAGACGCTAAAAACGAGTCTGATTAAACTTTCTTAATTATTCATATTCTATTAAAATGATTATATTACCATCATCACTCGACAGGCTGTAAGTTATTCATAAACGATATGGTGCAGAAGGTTATTTTACAAGTGTCTATGGCTCCTGTAAGGTGCTCCACAATGCGCTTGCCTGCATGCGGGGAAGCCAACTTGGGCAAGCGAATATACTTTGCAGCGACTTGGGGACAAACAGCTCAGAGTGTTTCTTTTGTTTTATGTTTATCTTCCATCACACATTCGGTGACCGCCGTCGAGCTTTGGCTACATATGAAGTCTCAAAGCTCACGATACATCAAAGTATTAAGCTGAAAAGCTCGTGCTCGAGGCTGGATAACTGAAAATGCTCCTGGTCCTTCTTCTGCTCTCAGTTAGTATATGTAAACACAGATGACAGTGGAGATTATTTTCATAATGGCAAGGTCCGTGTCATAGAACCTAGCCAAACACCTGACAAAAGAATTAAAAAAATCAACAAGTTGGCATTACGACAGTAAAGTCTCCATTTTCGATCTCATCAGACACAGATAGTATGAGCTCGGAGCTGATACAATGATGAATTTGATCGGTTTGGTGGTATAATTTAAAGCATGCAGTAATACAAACTACCGTTAACTATATTTCTGAGAACTCGCTGAAATGCTCTAAAAGCGCATTCACACCGGCGATGTAAGCAGTCGCGCGAGGCGACTAGATCGCACCGCAAAAGAATTAGATGGTCACACTGGCGTGCGCGATGAGCGAGTCAAACGCCTTCGTTGGCGAGCCTTTTCTCGAAAACTCTCGCTCCGAACGCCGTTGATTGGCTCAGCAGCTCCGCGACTAAATCGCATCGCAAAAGGTCGGGTCAGCAAGCGACTCTCAAATCGCGTCGTCTTTTGCCCGCGATGGTCGCTTTTGCGATGAAAGTGATCGCGCGGCTAGATCGCATCGCCGGTGTGAACGCGACTTAAGTGTTTCTGTTGAGAAACACGGCGGCGTGTAATGGCGGGTGACACAGAAACCTAGAAAAATGCCAGACAAAACAACTTCGTTCCAGTTACCGGAATTGGTCGACGGCACGTGAAATGTGTGTACAGGCGTCTTGACAAGCGTCACAGGTTTAGCTTATCGCCACTAGGTGGTACCAACAAGCGGGGCGAACCAGAGCCGTATATTGGGAGAGTCTGGCCAGTAGGCGTGGCGACGAAGGCGCTGGAGAGGAGAAAAGTGAAGGAAAGGAGGAGAGCGCCGAAGGAGCGAGAGAGGAAGGAGGGAGCAAAGAGGAAACGACCGCCATTTTGACGCAACACGCTTTCGGCGCAGAGCACTGTTGAGGCTACGCGTCGTCTGCTACGGGCCGACTTCTTTTTCGCCTGAATAAAAGTTTGCGGTCAAACGTCGAGAAAACTTCATTCGTTAGCTTTTTAACCCACCGAGGAATAACACTATATCATTTTCTTGCCAGAGCCAGCGAAATAAAAGGAAAGAAGCGAAATTTGGATGTCGATCCCATGCATTCCACCGGGCGAATGAATGAAAATGGCGGCCCTCCCCGCACAGCTGGGAGCAGCCGGGAGTTCACGCGCTTGCGCTCGCTCAACTGCGCCCTGGTCTGATTGGCTCACTCGGGAGCAGGCGCTTACGGCGGCGAGATCATAAACTGGCACTCTCCTCTAATATACGGCACTGGGGCGAATATATATCATTATTGCCATTAAACAAATACTCGGTAGGGGCGTAAGACACCACGCGATTAAAAGTGTTTCGGTCAGCGCATCAATCTGTTCATTCATCTACACGTTGGTACATTCCATATTATTTGTCAGAAATACTAGCGCATCATAAAGGTAACATTAGTGGAGCGTTAGAATCGCACATGCCGTACTCACCAGACGTGACTAGCGCCTGTTTAACGGCTGACTAACTACGTCATCGATTAAAATGATCACGTGCCCCGTGGTAATCCCCGCGTGTTAGAAACGACTTTCCTCATTTGACTTACGTCTAATGGCAACTTTTTTCAGTTTAGTTATCCTTCTCGTGTCACTCCGTCTTTGTCAACACTGCTTGATGTATTTGTGACAAATCAAGAAGGAAGTTGTATTAATGCTGGTGTTCTAGATTGTAGTGCCACTACCCACACATTATTTATGTTAATGAAAAATTATAGCGGACCAAGTAATTAAGTTCGGAAATGAAAACAAAGAAGACACTGTTAGATTACGAAGCATAAATTTCACCACATTAGAAAAGTTTCGCGTAACTAATTCAAATGCAAGATGGGACAGGGTTTTGTTCCGCTACATCTGCTGATGTGCGTATAATATTTTTATTTTTTTATTTTTTAAGCAAACATATGAAAATTCTTCTGTATAACCAAACTAAACAAGTTAAAAGTAACCGCAAGCAATGGGTAACTATAAAATGTTAGAAATTAATTCAGAAAAAAAAAACTGTACAAGACGTTTTTTAAACATTAACTCAAGAAGACCTTGTTGTTGTTTTTTATTGCAAGAATATATTGAATAAAGTTCATCGTAAAACAAAAAAAAACATTTTCATATTTATTTATTGAGACATGCTTGACGAAACAAATCTGGTATGAAAACAGATGAACAAAGTGTTAACACGGGTTTCCCTTCAAAATCGGCCGTACAATAATAACTAAAGAAGGCGTAGCAATGCGAGGAAAAGCTCTTGCCGAAGTATTAATATATATCTAACAAATCTTCTAAGTAGCATACATAGTCTTATTGTAACGGTTTATATGAAGCCTAGAAATGATCAGCAATGCATGTTTTCTTCCAAAAGACAAAAAAGAAGTAATTTCCACGATGTTACCTTTTAAAGCAGCAACTCCTCTAATATCGATGCTGTCCAAAGAAAACCAATGAAGTTAGGCCTTAGATGATTTAGTGCCGGTATTAGCACGCATTATGAATTCTTCATTGTCTAGTGGTGTTTTTCCTTAAAAAATAAAGATCACAAAAGTTAAAGTTTTGTTTAAAGACGGAAACAAAACGATATTTTCAAAGGTATAACCTATATCGATATGAACTGTATTTTCTAAATGCAGTGAAAATTATTCATAAATGGAATAACGAGCTTCTGTACAAGATTTGTATTAATTACAGACTCTCCGTTCAGTTTTCGTAGCGGTTGGATCAGCGGAGGTTGCATTGTTGCCGCAGAATAAACTAATTTTGATGTCGTTGGAAGAAACAAAAGTCAATTGTAAGTGCTTTTATTGATTTTTCAACGGCGTATGGCCGTATTGATCATACAACTCTCATAAAAATAACTCAAGTGTTATGGATTTCGTGCAGTAACACTAGATATTTTTCATATATATCGTAAATTTTGTCAGCAATGCGTTGTAATAAATAGGCATAATTCCTGCCGTTCATCCAATGAGAGCTCGAAGCATTTTAGCCCCTCTGTTATTAACTTGCATATAAACGATATCGTTAGCATCACTACGGCCCTTTCTTTCAATATTTATGCTAATAATCCTAGTTGTTTTTTTAGGCATTTAAATACGGAATTTGTATATAAATCAAACGCTACATTACAGAAGCTATATGAATAAAGTGAAGCCTGAGTAAACTTATTTCATTATAGAAGTAAACTCGCTAGAAATAAATACAAGAAAAATAAAGCCGACCCTTTTAGACCTGATAATAGAAATGTGGGCTTCATTTTAAAAATCTTATTGGCCCATCTGAAATGAAAATCGTTTACAATGTTAAAACGAATGGAGTTTACTTTAATGACCAGATGCCTTGGAATAATCACATTAATAATATAGCAAAAAAGCTTTCAAAAATGTATGATTGAATTTTATCGTTTAAAGATATAATAATAATAATAATAATAATAATAATAATAATAATAATAATAATAATAATAATAATAATAATAATAATAATAATAATAATAATAATAATAATAATTTATTAGCGAAAGTTGAGGTATCTGGGTGGCTCGCAGGCTGGCAGATAGGCGGGGCCGTACGTGTGAACTTTGATATACTTTATTCCTTGCGTTTTAGACGTTTTAATCACTCGTAAAGATGCATGACGGGCGTCATTTTTTTATATCGCCGTGTCTAAACGTACGTCGGACGTATCTGGACACGAAGTCTAAAGATACGTCGGACTCGGACGTACCCGTCCCACAATGCATCACGGCTGCGGCGGCGTAACGAAACTTGCTGGTGAGATCGTTCTATCGGCTCTTACGACGCTCTTACTAATAAGATCGAAAGAAAACTTGCAACACATATTGTTTAAGGTGCCTACATTACAACTTTTACTGTCCCTTCGAATTCAAGGACCACTTCAGCTTCCCTTAACTACGCATCGCCTAACGCTCATTCTCCGCCCAAATGTAGCGCTAGCGGTCCGATCAACATGCCAAAGTTTCAGAACGAACCGTTATCTTATTCAAAAGTCATGGGATTTTTTTGAATAATTCAAAGGAAAAATGGGGCCTGTTTTTGATTACTGGCGCCATTCAGCTCCATGTATTCCAGAGGTAGGTCGGCCGCCAATTTCCCATTAAAAATTTCGGAAAATCGCTTCTAAATTTTTATAAGATAAAGGCTAGTTTAAAACTTTCGCATTTTGTTGGGACCGCTAGGGCTAGCTTTGGGTGGAGAATGATCCTTCGGCGATGCGTAATTTATTTTTGCGGTGAAAACAACCCTGCAAATTGTTTTTGGGACACCCTGTACATACGAGTAAGCTATAGTCTACCTGTTATTTTTTTAACAAGTTCAAGTAACATTTAAGCCTGTTATAAGCAAATTCCCAAAGAGCTAATGGGACGAGAAAACTGTGGGCGAGTAGTGCGCGATAATACGCCTCCTGGATACAAAATGTTATTTTAATTCAAGCTATGGTTGTGTTGTTTCAATTATTTATTGAAGTCAAATGTAATGGGTACTGTTAGTAGTAGGAAAGTGATGGTTATTTGGTACTCGCTTTAGTAAAATACACAAAAAATAACATACCGATCACAAAAGATTGCTAGAATATTTCGCTGAACTACATCGAAAATAAGTCAATCGGCATTTTAACAAACAAAAAAAGTCAGGACATTGTAAACAAGCAAATAAACTTCCTGCACATGACCCCTTTAAATGTGCCTTTTCAGTGTGTCTCTATCAAATTAACTCGCAAACAGTCTGTGGACGTTTCCGGAACCCGAAGTCTAAAAATACGCCGGACGTATCCGGATCCCAGAACAGTAACGTAGCCCGGATTTTTTTTTCTTTTTTTCATGGGGGAAGGGGGGGGGAGGGGGGGGATGTTTATGACTTGGGGTGCAAAGAGGGTAGGGGGAGGGGGTCAAAATGCATGTGTATATCATAGAGTCAGCACAAGCCCCCCCCCCCCTTTGCTACGCCCATGTTTCAGAGTTTAAAGATACGTCGGACGTACTTGGGACCCGGAGTCTGTGGGCCTAGCCACGATTCGCATTCGGAGTGTTTGGAGCACCAAGTAGTATGCCATATGCGTCGCCAACACCGAACTCAACTGGACTCAACAGGCTCAACTTTCGAGTCTCGAGAGCAATGTTCAAAGAGAGTACGAAACTGACGAGACATAAAATGTCGTGCGCCGTTTTCGGCCGTTTCCTTCTCTGGCGGTCAAAGTTTCTTTTCGTGAGTTTCGAGAGCAATGTTCGAGAGAGATTACGAAACTGGCGAAATATGAACCGTCGTGTGCCGTTTCCGGCCGTTTCCTTCACTGGCAGTAAGTTTCGTTTTTGTGAGTTTCGAGACGATGTTCGAGGAGATTGCAAGACTGACGAAACACGAACCGTCGTGTGCCATTTCCGGACGTTTCCTTCTCTGTCGCGGTCGAAGTTTCGCTTCGTGAGTTTCGAGAGCAATGTTCGAGAGAGTTACGAAACTGACGAAACATGAACCGTCGTGTGCCGTTTCCGGCCGTTTCCTTCACTGGCGGTCGAAGTTTCGTTTCGTACAGACGTGCAAAGCATGCAGTGTGTGAAAAAGGATCGGCGGGTCACGGCTCCTGCCTACCGATTTTTGCGCTTGTATGATGCAACGTTCCTTTACATGCATCTGCTGACGTAAAAAACCGACTAGGAGCAACCACTGCCGAGCAGCTTTCGATTTTTTCCCCATTAATGACCCTGGAAATGCAAAACGGGTGCTGTACTAATTCTACAAACTGGAAACGAGCCATCTCAGCTTCCAGTGCATGCTACCACCAGCAAGGAGGACTGCTTTCACGTCACGTGCAAGCCATGTATACCAGACTAGACTACCCTACTTGTAGGTCTGCTACATATAGAATAATAACTTCCCACGGGAGTATTCACTGATCTCTATGACAATTGCTGGATCGCGCTTCCCCGCTTGGTCGCTGCAGCGCAAGTGAAGCCACCGGACGGCCATCTTGCTCATAGGCAAATTTCGGTTTTGCTAGCGTTGCAGAGGCTGGCGGCAGCGTGCTGAAGACATGTTTTCTACTCGTTCGTCGTCATTCGCCGAAGAAGTTTTTTAAGACCCTGTGCAAGCGTTGAGACTTGCCGTTGAGAACACGTGGAAATTTTTACGAAAGCGCAGTGCCGCAGGAAAAAGGCACAACTCGTCGAAAGCAAGTTTCGCCGGTCTCGCGGCGTCATCAAAGCTTCCTTGGCACGCAGAAGTGCTGCGTCTCTGTGCCTTCGCACGCTTGGATACCGATCAAGATTCGACGCCGTGTGGATGTGTTTTGCGAGTGCAATGTGCGTGAAGCCGTATGTGCCTCTGGAGCAGCGTTTTACTTTACTCTGACGACTGTATTTGTAACTTGCGGCTCTCGCAGTCCAGAAACGAGCTTGATCCAGCGTCCAGTGGCGATGGAAGAGGGAGGGGAAGGTATGTCTTTTTTAAGTCGTTAGACGGTTTACAGAATACCGCGCACACAGCTCCTCATCACTGATCAGTGGTCTGGCTCATTATCAACAATTGCACGTGACATCAAGTTTGAGCGCGGCTCGCCTAATTGTGATTGGTCAACCGATTGCACACGACCATATGGGCCGCGCCTCAAAGATTTTCAATCTCGCCGTCTTGTACTTTTGCCTTCAAAACATCCTTGCTCCACAGCGTTGCTCCATTTGTGCTGCCATGTGATCCATTAGAGTAGATTTGGAACATAGCCAGGTTAATAGTGCATAAGAGCAACCGTACAGATTGTTTTCCCCCTTTATTGATAACAAATCGCCGGAACAGCTGGACGATCCAGAACTCCGCGGCCGATATATGATGCAAAGACATCTACGCGCGACACACCTTCAACACTTTGCCGCGGCGCCGATTCTTGATCGGTATCCAAGCGTGCGAAGGCACAGAGACGCAGCATTTCGGCGTGCCAAGGAAGCTTTGATCATGCCGCGAGACCGGCGAAACTTGCTTTCTACGAGTTCTGCCTTTTTCCTGCGGCACTGCGCTTTCGTAAAATTTTCCACGTGTTCTCAACGGCAAGTCTCAACGCTTACACAGGGTCTTAAAAAACTTCTTCGGCGAATGACGACGAACGAGTAGAAAACGTGTCTTCAGCACGCTGCCGCCAGCCTCTGCAACGCTAGCAAAACCGCAGTTCGTCTACGAGCAAGATGGCCGTCCGGTGGCTTCACTCGCGGGAGCGGGAAGCGCGATCCAGCAATTTTCATTGAGATCAGTGGGAATATTGGTCACACGTGCGAAGCACATGCACCCTCTTTGCGATCGTAACACTTTTTGTTGTGGGCGATGATGATGATGACTTGCGGCTACCCGAACTGGATTGGAATGGATTGATTTGTAACAAGGTTGAGTTGATCGAAACTTTTTTTTTTTGTCCTAGTCGTAAATGCAAGTACGAGAAAGCGCGACTTGCGAGCGTGGAGCGAGTGCGTCCAACGGACCGGTGGTCATTCACCGACTACGTCCGACGTATCTTTAGACTCTGGGATCCCGATACATCCGACGTATTTTTAAACTCCGGGTTCCGGGTACGTCGGACGTAACTTTAGACTCTGGGATCGGGATACGTCCGCCGTATCTTTAGACACAGCGTTTTTATATATGTGACAGGACTTGCATATTTCAGCAATATATAGGCATCACCGGCATGCTGGCGAACCTTGAAGACACTCTACATTCCTTTCGAACGTTGTTGTCGTGCTTAGAATCCTCGCTCGTTTTTATATGCCTGCTTAAATTTGCCTCCTGGAAGTCGCAAAGACATTAGCGCCAGTTGAACCTCTAGCGTACATTATAATAACTCTGTCTCTACCAACTTCTCAGAAGTACTTCCGGATTCCTACGATTTGCTTGCGCTTCATTAAATTTAACTTAATTATCGAACACGCTCTCGTTATTGCTGCGTTTGTTTTTGTTTGTTCACGGAACTTAGAGGTTCGTTCATTGCCTGCACTAGAATACACTACGGACGCAATCCCTATAATCTTTGTAACTGAAACCTTGTTCATTCAGACGAAAGCTTATCTACAATTCACGAAGAGATATCACTCGCCGCCCTGGGGGAAAGGGAGGGGGAGGAGGGGGCTGTTTAAATATTGGAAACCTCCGCGACGGAATTGCATTATCGAGCACGCGTTCGTCTGTTTCAAGCGTGTAACCGCCCTTCCGCCACCATGTAATTCAAAACAGACTAAATTCATTGTCGCTCTAAACTGCTAGCCAATAGACAACAAGTAACCGGGTCGAACGAAACATCGTAGAATTTCTTTCTTTGATCATGGAGTTTAAGTCTGCACGCAAAAGTTGATTTTATAAAATCTACTTAAAAATGCACTTAATTCACAAAACAATAAAACAGGCCGCAAGCATAACATTTCTTGTTTCGCTTTTATTCAATAAGAGGTGTGATATTAAAAAGAAATAAAGCAAATAAAAAAAAACAATATTTACAAAGTATGAAACCATAAAATGACGTAAAACCTCCCAGAATTATACGTAGTTCGCACTTACCTTCGCTTCTATTCACCCACAAGCGCATCTACTCCATTTCACAAGATAAAATAAACAAAAATGGAAACAACCTATACGAATCAATCTAGACACGATAAATAGATGCCTGAAGGAGAAGCCATTATCTGCGCATAAACTTTGGATGCAGCCGCCTCGCTCCATCCACGAGTTTCAGCCGTTCTTCCTACTCTCTCCGTTCACCCCTAAGCTGGCAGTGCGAGGGAAGCTACGTGCTCGTTTGACCAATCATACGCCTATCTTTCTCCACGTGATCACGCTTCCTCTCCGTACTTACGCACAGAAAGAGCGAGGTCAGGCGACGAAAGGGAGACGGCTGATTGGTCCGGCGGACCCGTAGCTTCCACTGCACTGTCAGCTCAGAGGCGAACTGCAGCATACGACGGAGGCCCCATACATTCCGCACGGATGCCTTCCCTCCAACTGCTAAGAGTAGTAGCGCAGTGTTTCCGATACGTAGGTGCAAGGAAACGAAGGAAGGAAAGAAAAAAAGCCGTTGGTCGACGTCCTCTCTACCGCGACGGTGTGTGAATTATTCTGAGGAACGGAACTGGCGCCAGGATCAGTCGTAGGAACATCCCGTCGCCTTTCACTTATTCAAGGTTTCCGCTAAAATGTAGACTTTGTCTTCCGCGAGCATGCATTATGCACGCTGCCCGCTGGAGATGCAACGCCGAGTTTTGTTTTCGTTTGCTTCCGTTCCATTTGCGTCAGTCTTAGCTCGAGCACGTGTAGATTCTGTCGCTCTTAACCTGGAACACAGTAAAGGGCCGTTTACAAGAAGAGATGAAGAAACTGTACGAAAAATTACAGGTCCAAAATGCATGCATCAGCTAAAACATCATAACCATAAGATAGACAGAACTTAGTATTTCGAGATGCGTAATACGTAATTTATGTCCAACTAACCACACTAAAATGCTGATGTCATACATGCAGTACAGCAGTATGATATACTGCAGCGCCAGCAGAGCGGCGTCACGTCGACGCCGCGTTTTTGGTCTACAGGCTATTCGCGACTTCAGGTACCTATGGGGACGCCGCTATAGGCCAAATATGGCGGTCTGAAACAGGTCGTGAGCCGTGCCACACGCCCCAGCTAGAGCCTCAACGCTCGAATTTCAGCAGGCAAGGATTGCACGGAAAATGGTCTGCTCCGATTGTTATTCGCTAGCGTTTCAAGCCTGCGGCGATGTCGTTTGCGTAAGCCGACTTCCGAGCACTTGGCCTTCGGGAAGCGATGGAAGGGACTGCCTGATACTGTCCATTACTAGGGTGTAGATGAACGCTGTGATAAGCGCTGGATGTCTGATTCACGCGGAGGCGTATAGGTGGCGTTTAGAGCGACCTGGACACCGCCTTGATACCATACGACAGTAACGACATTGTCACCGGGACAATGTTTGCCGAGCCAACAGCCGACAGCGTCTAGTCAGGCGAGCCACAAAAGACGAACAGAAATCGCCAAATAACCTGTTCCGTGGAGTTCCGCGTTTTCACGGCTAGGTGCCCGTCTGTCCCTAATTGGGTCTGCCAGCCGAGGTTACGATGATCAAGAGCTGACGTCTAGTCCCGTTGATAGGACGGGTGGTGGTACAGGCGTCGCTTTGGAGGAGGCGAGTTGTACAAACTTCAACCGAAAGGCACCTCAAAAACAAAGCAAAAATCTTTTAAACATATATATATTTCCGGCCTTTTTTTTGCAGCCTTGACCATTTGCCTCTTTTTTCTCCTCTGTTCTCCCTATTCTTACCTAACTTTCCGATCATTCATTCCCTCCATCCCTTTCTATCGTTTTACTTCTCTTTCTCTTTTCTTTCTTGCCTTTCCTTCGCTGTTCGTTCTCTATCTGGAGCGTTTTATGATCGCGCAGGGAAAACGGGCGCACACGCCGGACTTTCCGAAGCGGATGTGATATCACGTCATTTCCGACGTTACTTGCGCTCGTATTATCTTTTGTTCTTTTCTTCTCCTTTTAATTTACCTTACCTTATTTTCACTCTTCTATTTTTGGTTTTCGTTCATTCGCGTTTTTTTTGTTCTTTCTAAAGAATTTTCTGCTTTTTTTTACTTTGCTGTTGTTTACGTGTTTTTTTTTCGTGCGCACTGTTGCGGAACCGCAGTATGCGCTCTCACCTCTGCCGCGGTCGAACACTCGCCAACACGCACAGGCGCACGGATACACACAAGCGAGACATTCGCACACATTTGCAGCATGTGCGAAAACAAACATGCAAAGCTGAGGACGAGGCGTACTAAGAAAAGACGATCGGTGAAGTGCGGCGGCCGCCAAAGGCTACTACAAAGAGCATAAAAGAGGCGAGAAATGTCGAAGAACCCAAAGTACGAACGCATCTCGGCCAAACTGGAACCAACCGAATATCGGTCAACGCTTTCTTTTTCTAAAAGCAAACGCACCGGTGTGTGTGTGTGTGTGTGTGTGCGTGTGCGTGTGCGCGCGCGCGCGCGTGTGTGTGTGTGTGTGTGTGTGTGTGCGTGTGTGTG
Organism: Ixodes ricinus; assembly: GCA_037355805.1. Taxonomy (NCBI): domain Eukaryota; kingdom Metazoa; phylum Arthropoda; class Arachnida; order Ixodida; family Ixodidae; genus Ixodes; species Ixodes ricinus. Next base: position 268 of record JAZHYW010040561.1, on the reverse strand, counting down.
TGTGTGCGTGCGTGCGTGCGTGCGTGCGTGCGTGCGTGTGTGCGTGCGCGTGCGTGTGTGTGTGTGTGTGAGTGTGAGTGCGAGTGTGTGTGTGTGTGTGTGTGTGTGTGTGTGTGTGTGTGTGTGAGAGAGAGAGAGAGAGAGAGAGAGAGAGTCGAAGTTGTGTTCGCGCGCTCGCAGTGTCGCGCAGCGCATCGATCTGTGCGTTCGAATTTAATGTTGAACTGAGAAAATATTAAATTTCTCTCCCATTCAGACTAAGGATTTC